>JAQBSW010004099.1:0-73405 GCA_029291075.1 Eudiplozoon nipponicum
TTATTAATTTGAATGACTGATGAACTTGTCGTGATTCATAAAACAGAACTACAACTGAATATTAAATTAATGGTATATATTTCATTTCAATAAATATTTGATTTAAAGTTTAAAAAAATATAATTTCTAAATTTGACCATTACATAAGTTTGAAATCAGACGTATATCAATATATTTCGCCAAAGTAAAATAAAATGAAAAATCCTACTTCACTTGCCGATAAGTTGAATTTCAATTCTTAAACTCTTAATTTGTTCATTTATATTCAGTTTATTGGTTCATTTACCGATTTCAATTCAGACAGCGTTTCTCAAATTATGTGCACTTTCTGGCAGCCTTCATCATTCGTTTTTTATTTGACAAATACGTCGCCTTCTGCTCTGTTGTATTTACGCAATATAATAATCACGTGGCACATTACTGATGCAAATCTATTGCAAAAATATGTATCTTCTATAAATTCATTCAAATGAACATTGCTAAAATTTTGTTAGTGCGCTAGCGTAAAGGCTCTACTTAATTGAATGATTTTTATCAAATTAATGGCAAGAAAAACTGAATAAATCATTGTTAAAAAGACCGCTCAAATTTTGCGAAGCAGAATTGAAAAATTCTATGTGAGTTGTAATTAATACGAAGAGTAAAAGGATTGAGTAAATGCTCGCTGAAGTTCCTAACTAGTTATTTAAACAACTATGGATTGCGTGACTGTTGATACATATTCATTAAGTTAAGTTTGCGAATTAGCGATAACCATCGGTTCAGTTTTATTAAAGCCATCGCACAACATTGCAAAGCGACCGCTAATTGTGCGTACTGGCGCATTTCGACCTTCCATGATCTTCATCGGACCATAATGACAAACAGACTAACTATTGTTGAGTGTTGCCTATCGAATTTTTGATATCTAATACATTCATTGCGACTTGCTACTCATCAGTCAATTTTCCTGTCTGCTCTGATGATTCCCATGGTGGGCGGAAAGGCCATATTATGCAATTGATTAAATAGTACAGAATCAGAATTTATTGTAATTTCAGAAACATGCCTTAAATAAATATTATCCCTACTCGCGCAATTAACGAATTATAACTTGCCTAGTCTATGAACATATGGCGAAAGCTTGAGAACTTTTTTATCTATGATCGTGTGGAAATTGCTCAGCCGAAATTTCTGGTCAAGTACAATACCTGCGAGGTTATTATGAGTATAAAAAACACACCGTATTTTCCTTACCTTATATATTTTTCCTTGATTCTCGTTAGTCAGTTTGCTGTCTTACTCTGATGACGTTCATGGAAGTTCGAAATACTTCAATACGTTTGACTGATGGAGGTTCTGCTATTGTTCGACCGATTCGCGACAATGGGATTGGTGTTTATACCAATCTCACAAACTTTATTTAACAAGTTGCATAATCATGAGGAATAACTTTAATTTCAAATAAACGCACAAATTAAACTTTGCTGGTCAAATGTCTTATTTTAATTTAATTTTTAAGCAGATAATCGAAGACAAATGTTTACAATTTTTGTATTCACAAATTAGGACATTGTTTTTATTTCATTTGTGGAACTAGTATTAATGAACCTGAAATTTTGTGATCAGGATTCGAACAAGTGACAATCTAAACCCAGTTATTATTTTTATACAAACCACACAGAGACTACTACTGTCAAGTTTCGCAAAACCGACGAAACCTGGCATTTGCTATCGCATGCCCTGCTTAGGCTGAATTAACATTTTGTATATTAGTATATCGTGCCATAAGCTTTTAATCAAAATTGCATTTCATCTGATGCCTACCTTATTAATATAGATCGAGGTGGTTCGTTTGCACTTAATGTTAAACGTGATACAAATACTTGCCCACCCGGTGCTGAGACCTATTAAACTTTATGCGTTATGAGAATTACGTTATATCATAAATAGATTTTAATCCATACTTCTATATAAGCAATTATTTGTACTTTTTAATGAAGGATTGCATATTTTACATCTCTAGTTGAATATGTTAAATGTTAAGCAACGTTGACAATTTTTTATTGACTTCGATGGTTAGTAAAAATCTTTTAATATATCTTGCCTAATTGAAGCATGTTCATAGACAAATAAAGTTAATTTTGCGCTATTTTTGTTTATTTGACCTAAAAAATGCACGGTAATAGCGAAATAAGACAACGTTATGCACACTTTCTTAGTGAACTGCCTATCGATTTATCCAAGTATCGGCGTAGTAGTTTTCACGACTTAACTACGGCCAGGGATGTTCCTGGACCAATACGAATACTAGACAGACCGAAAATATATCATCCAGGTGAAGCGGAATTCGTTAGATCCGCCGAACGATTGAATTTACCAGACGATCCTTTTCTGCAGACCAACACTTACACTCTGAACTCATTTTGGAGTAGTTCTCAAGATAATTTGACTCATTATGAGTCGCCAATAAAGAATAGCCGACCTCAGATCGGGGATTCAAGAATGCTAAATCTGCAGAAGTGGCCATACGAGCAAATACCCCACAGGTTTGCTGAAAAATTTCACCCATTTATATAGTTGTTGCCCTAAACACGGTGTATTTTAAGTTCAGTTAATGTTGTTCTGTTCTAAATTTTCATTGCCATTCTTTTAACGATGCACCATTTTATAGCTCTGTTTTGCTTTTCATTCGCTGTTGAAGTGAAATAATTTTTTTATCTCACTCTCTACCAAATTTTGTAAAATAGAATGGCTTTAAATATGCATATTTATAGTAGTTTTAAATGTTTTTTTTATACATAAGTCAAGTCGCTGTTTGTGTAGTTGGCGTAACCAAAGATTTCATTCATGTTTGAAAACTTGAAAGCATCTAAAGCATAATTTGTGCAACCAATCTTGTACGATGTATTGGAGACTAATAGGAGTGAGGCGCCAATCTTTGAATTTGCCAATATTTCCTATAAACTGCTGATTGCTCCTTGTTAGTGAGGTTGGCGCTGGGCTCCGTTATCGATCTTGGAGGATCGAAACTCATCAGTTCATGCGATTTGCAAATGCTTTGCAAAGCTGTGCCAATTGTTTTAGAAAGAGGTTGATTGTTTCCCACGCCCGCAAATATGGTTCAAATAACGCTTTTGTTTCTTATTTCCGCGCAATCAGAGTCTGGGCATTGCGGTAAACTATTTTGCTGGATTAAAATTCGCAAATGAGTTGTGTTCATGACTGAAGATGACTGTATTCAACATCCAAGCCAATTTAAATTTACATAAGAAACCTAGGATTGCGAGTCGTATTAATGAGTTTTAATAAAATGCATCAACATTTTGGATTGGTTACTTGGAAATCGTTTTGATGTTCTGCTCAAATATTGACAATCAAATAACCCAACAAGTCACAACGTGTAAATGACGAAAGATTTGCTAAGTTGCGTAACTGATTTTACCATACATTCAGTAACTTTAAGAGTACTGCGTAAAGGTGTTACCAATTTATGTGGTATCACCGCGAAAAAAATCGATAATTGATTAATTTATAAATAGGTATGGCTAATGCCGCAAAAGAGCTTCGTTTATGGCTGCATAGAAATTGTGCAGCTGATATTTCATTAGCGTAAATTGCACACGCGACTAATAGACGAGAAACTGCATTTTTGATCTATTAAATTACAAATATATAAACATTTTCTAGGAATAAACTAAAGATAGAATGAGGTTGTGCATGCAATTCATCAAGCAGACCGGTTTATTCTTTAGTAGGCACTCATCAAATAGTTTCCAGAAGTGCCGCGACCGAGGATCGAATCGGAGAACGTTTGCCACGGAGTCTTGCAGCTCATTCACTGTCCCCCCAAGATCAAGTTATATACGCTATTTTCATTTATATACCAACTTACGACTTCGGTCATTCTATCCTGCAGGTGGTATATTTGGCATTGCTTGAGACATATGTCCTTTACCTTCGAATATTTTTCTTATGAAGGCGAAAAAAAGTATAGCATCAAAGTGAAGATTGGTCGTGTTATTTCGAGACTACTCAGCTATAATTTACAATTTTTCATTTATACACATTATGGATTTTCATTTGATTATGTGACGGGAAACTAGTGGGATTTTACGTTTTACTTCTATTTCTTGTTTGGATTGATTTGTTAATAGGTTGCGTATGTGCCTGTGTGCGTGCAATGGTCATACACATTGGATTGCAGAATGATATATGAGATCTGGTCATGCTTGTACTGATAGATTAAGTTTTGACCAAGTGTATGCTTTGTTGCCTGTTACGTGTAAGAAAGTTTATTTAACGGTATGCCGAATTTCGTTTCGCCTTGTTGATCAAGTATTCCTCGGACGGTGTACGAACATGGGATCATTTGGGACACAGTCATTGACTTAATTCCCTACGCTACACGTGCCGCATACCAAATGCAATTTTAAATTATTTACCAACTTATATTTCCGGGTAAGATTTTCCTTCAGGTGGAACCCGTATGGAATCTCTTAGAGCATGAAGTTTCAACTACCCACCGTCGATCTGTCGTATATATATATATATATATATATATATATATATATATATATATATATTTCTAATTAGGAAGAAAAACACATTAATAAGAAAGTGGATAAAGGCCATTTATTTCGTGAATACTAATCATCGCTCTACAATCATTCATTTATATACATGGTGTCAACCATGTCTCGATGGCCGATCGTACATGGGCTAACGGGGCTATGGCGGTGGTGTCATCAGGGCGTGGTGGATTGCCGACCGGCAATCGGATCTCCTATAAAATACCACATGAGCCCGACGACGGCACCATGACGCGGCGTGTGTTCCCCGCCACAAATGGGTTCAACAGCCACAGGATTACATGAACTCCTGGACAGTACCCCGTACTTCCGAATGGCGAATGAGCTCTCAACAGCCACCGGCAACCATGCAACTTACTGCTGCCTTGCAGACTGCGCTTGGATGTGCAAAGGCTAGAGGTGCGTCCTCGATCAAAAAGCCGAGTGGTGAGGGGACACCACTTGTACGAAATTCCCAAGAAACTCCATAAAAATGGAGCCGGCTTATCCTCCAAAAGGAGTCAGCCGCAGTAAAGTAAAGTTAGTATTTATATACATTCCGGGTTTTCAATCGATTATGCTTGTGGTAACAAATCTGACTCGTTTTTACTTCTATTTCGTGTTTTGGCTGGTTGATAAGTGTGTATGCGTTTGTGTTTGTGTGTGTGCCTGTTTGCTTGTGAAGGTCATTCTCGTTGTATTGCAAAGTGATGTATGAGATCTGGTCATCATTGATCTGATGGCTTGAGAATTAACCATTTGTGAGCATTGTTCACTGTTACATGTACGAGTGCTATTTTTCCCAGTGTGGTTGATTGTTTCACCTTGTTGCGCACTCTTGAAATGCTCGTACATGTAACAGCGAACAATGCGCATAAATGGTTAATTCGCAAGCCATCAAAACAAAAATTTCCAGATCTCAGACATTACTTTGCAATAAAACGAGAATGACCTTTACAAGCAAAAACGCACACACAAACAAACAAAAACGCATACACATTTACCAACCAGCCAAAACAAGAATCAGAAGTAAAAGTGAGTCAGATTTGTTACCACTAGCATAATCAATTGAAAACCCAGAATGTATATAAATAAATGATTATAGAACGAAGTTTAGTATTCACGAAATAAATGGCCTTTATCCACTTTGCTATTAATGTGTTTTTTCTTCCTAATTAGAAATAAAACAACAAGCACCTGACCTTAATATTCAAAAGTTTCATCAACATAATATTCTTATCGACTGGCCAAGAATAACAAAATTCATCAATAATCTACTAGTATCCAACCAAGAACAAACAGGCCCTTGACTAGAATCAATAAACATACAATCGGATTGGCAATAAACTGAAGTGGAAATAACAGAGGCGCATACGATGACAGAAGTCTCCAAACAATGTGAGCGTTTAACACTGCAATCCACACTGGCGTTGTTACCACGTGAAAACGACAACTTTGCGCAACGAGGTGAAACGATCAACTATACTGGGAAAAATAGCATTTGTATATGTAAAAGTGAACAATGCGCACAAATGGTTAATTCTCAAGCTATCAAAACAATATATATATATATATATATATATATATATATATATATATATATATATATATATATTACACATTATATGTTTTCCTCGCGAAGTGGAATCACATTTCATACCAAAATGTATGTTTATTGTGAATAAATCGTCGATTTGTTTCGAGAATGTTCAAATACACATTACGATCTTTCCATTATATACGTCCTGAGCTTTCATTTGGTCAAATGGATGAAATCTCGTCTGTTTTACTGTTTTATTTCTATTTCCTGTTGGTGGCTTATTGCAGATTCGTCTGTGATTGCATTTGCATTAGCGTCTGTACGTATCTATGTGTATGTTGGAGTTATTCTTAATGAAGAATAGACTGATGTTTGAGATCTGGTTATTCTTGTATTGCTTGATATAGTTCTGACCAGGTTTTTGTTTTTTCAGCAATTACGTATACGAAGGTTTCTTTTCATTTGGTTACCCTTTTGTTTAGATTTATTTTGTGTACCGCGTAGGATAAGTTGATTGATGATGATGATGAATGATTTGAGCAGCTGCCTTAATTTCAGTTTGTTGCCAAACCGATCAAATTTTTGTCGACGCTGGTATTTTGGATGTTCAAACTCCCCTGCATGTTAGTTAATTGTTTCTGGTGAAATAATTCGTTGCCAGTTGGGTAGAATACCATGTTGGTGCAACTTTTGAATGCTTAGACCGTGTGCTTGTTTTACACGCATTGCTTTTGATATGTGTAATAAATTTGCCAGCTTTTGTTTGTTTAGAACTGAAAAATTCGTTAAATTGGTTGGATTCCCAGTTTTAAAATATATTTTCAGTAAAAGCTGATTGTCTTGAAATTGTCAGACCTCTTTTAATAATTTTTTCAGTAAAAGTTGTTCGTGACTCCATAGAAATTGTGCAGCCGACATTTACAGTCAAGTTCAATGCATGCGAGACTGCTAGAGGTGAGAGCCGCATATCTAAATTTTATTTCCATATATATTCAATGCGGTCTGATCCTCGATAGTCAGTTTGCCGTCTTACTCTGATGATGATGATGGAAGGTCGAAACGCGTCAGTGCGTTGCGGCCGGCGGTAGTTTTGTTATGTTGTTCGACGACTGATTAAATACAATGGGATTGATGTTTACTTCAAGCTCGCAAACTTGATTTAAACAATTACTGTGACATTGTTTCTATATATTCTAACAGTTTGTGTTGCGAAGTGTTATTCATTGACTTTATGGATCCTAGTGATGGCCAATTGCTCGTTTCAGCTACATATTTTACATTCGGCATGCTGCACATTTTGGCCGCGCGTGTGCCAATTGACTTTGGTTGTTTGGAACGATGTATTATTTTATTAATTTTGTTCGAATTTTCATAATCGGCTCGTCGTTGAATTGGTTTACAAGCGTTTGTCCTAAAACACCATGTTGAATCCACTTTAGTTTATGAAATATTTTCTTTAATTGTCACGTTCTGAATTTCTGTTCATCATCAAGAATATTCCTCATTTGGCTAATAAAATCATTACTTTAATAATAATAATAATAATATTTATAATAATAATAATAATAATAATAATAATAATAATAATAATAATAATAATAATAATAATAATAATTAATAATAATAATAATAATAATAATAATAATAATAATTCTTTGAGATTTTATCCGAATTTATGAATTTAATTTCGTTGTTGTGTCTTAATTCTTTTGTTCCTTTAACTCGATACTATTTTTAAAATTGTAACTTTTGTGTTTCACTTTAAAATGCTGTTAGGATGCACATAGTTCATTTGCCCATTGAAGAAATAGTTAATAATTTCCGTAAAATTCCTGACATAACACTTTTATATCGACTCTCTGTTCTCACTATTGTTCGTATTTCTTATTGTTTCTCTTGATAGAAAATTTTAGTCTAAGCGGCCAGTCTTCTTTCGTTATTTCCAGTAAAGTTAAACTCGTGTAGGTGCAAAATGAACGCGCAAGAGTTATTTTGAAATACATTCAGAACTTGTTTTTGTATCTAATAAATCTTTGTGTAATTTCTCATTTTCTCTGTCAATGGCATTCATAAACACACGGATAATGACACTCTCGAACAGTACAAGCTCACGTGAATAAAGCATAGTGATACAAGGTTTTGACGCTGAAATCTGGTTGTTTATATGGTCAATTAGCAGGTTCTGATTTTTAATGCATTTATTGATAACCGTGTTCACATTTTCCTAGTTGCACGTATCGAAGCTGAGCGCCATATCTTGTGAAATCTTCAAAGAAATTCATCGTTTGCGTTACACCGCAATCATTATTTTGGTTATACTACAGAACATGCTATATCTGCATTTTAGTCAAATTTATTTTTTTTGCATGGTTAACGGAAATAATAGAATCAACCTCTTCATGTCTGTTATCCATAGCCAGTTAATGAATTAGTTCACTAAGTTTCAATTCTTCAAGAAATCTTTTTCTGTATTGCAGCAATGAGCTTTTGTGACTAAAAGAGAACATTTAATTTATTCCTTCACGTTGCTCTCGAATTTTTGATACGTCACTCGATCGTAAATTTCAGAAGCCGGATAAATGTAATCAGATAAATTTTTATTTCTTTATACAATTTTTCTTATAGTTGTATTATGTGGAAATCAATTAAATAAGTGTAGAATTCAAATTCTTAATAATAAATTTTCAAAATGCTTACAATTTAAAAGTGCAATTTTTCATAAACCTATGATAATCGGCTTTTACTTTTTAATTTTTTATAAAGCCACTTTAGTGTATTTTGGCATGAACGCCAAGCTTTGAGACAAAACAGACGATTTAAAAGTCTCAAAAATTTTGAGCTTTACTCATTTTACATTAAATTTAATCTGTTTTTAACCTAAATTTATTTACTAGGCCAAATAAAGGGTTCCTTAGTATATTGGATTACGTATATGTAGATTAGCCATGCTTTTTGTGCGCAAAATGGCTTGAAATTTCATAGTTATATATTCTGATTTGCTTAGCTGTTTAAAATAACAAAAGGGCTTTTACCTTTATTGTAGATTATATGCAAGTATGTATTAGGTGTTGCGAACCTAGTAACAAATTAGTTCAGTTGTGACCAGAAGGATAAACCAAAGACAGCATGAACGGAAATTATAATCTCATGCACATTCGTTTCGTGCTTACTGGCGATTCATCAGTAGGAACCGGTATTACGCTCTTTAACCACTATATATTTTGGTCAAGAATGTGGGATAATAGGACTGTACAATCGCCTAGACGAATATATAAACCTATAGTAGTGAAGCTAACATCCTGTGAAGTCTCAATTTCGGTAACCTATAGCATACATCGATATCCATCATGATGGTACCATGTACCGACTCGGAAACCATAGTGTTAGTATCATGTATCTTTTTGGTACTATAATGTTAGTATTGGTTACTAACACAATAGCCTTAGTGTTGGTATCCTTTACAGACTCGGTATATATATATATATATATATATATATATATATATATATATATATATATAGAGGAGTTAGCGTGGAAGTCGCATTTTCGAGACTTCATATGATATTAGCTTCACAATTATAGGTTTACACATTCGTCTAGGAGATTGTACCGTCCTATTTTACCCCATTCCTCGCCCAAATATATAGTGGTTAAGGGGCGTAATACCGGCTCCAACTGATGAGTTGCCAGTAAGCACTAAAAAAAATGTGCACGAGATTATACTTTCCGCTCATGCTGTCTTTGGTTTATCTCTCAGGTCATATTTAAACTAAATTTTTACTTTGTGCCAACATATAATACACAATTCATCCAGTAGACCGATTTCTTCCTTATTGGATGCTCTTCGCGGCAAATTCTGGAAGTACGTGAAGAGCTCCAAAAAAATACGAAACCGATCTACTGGATGAATTACCTTTTCAGCAATTCTTAGTTTATACTGACAAATGTATGTATATAATGAGGCTAGCATTTATATCAAGATGTATTTTATTTTGAAATGTGTTATTATTTTAATTTTTCATGGTGAAATGTGCAACTGGCTAAATTTTGACAACTTATGAGCCGTTTTATAGCTTATAACACGTTTATGTTTACCTGTTGTGTTTTTTTGTTACAAAACTAGACGTTTTCGGCTCCGCTATGTGTCGTAACATTTCACGTTAACTGTATAAACTTTTCTTGCAATATTTTAACTTTAGTTTTAGAAATAAGCCTTCCTCAGCTCATGTAGGATTGTCTAACAATGGGGTGTTCCTTCAATCGGGTCAAAGTCAGCATAATAATTCAGATTTAAATGCCTCTTCTTCGCAATCAAATTATGCAAAAAGTTCTATTGATAACCTAAACGTGGTCAATGAAGTTGGTGTTGCGAATCCTGCACACTCTGGTGTCAACTTAACTATTCCAGGTCCAAAGCCGACGGCTGACTATCCCCAGTACCATCCACCGCGTCTTCAAACTCACACCAATGATAAAAGCCGATATCTGAAGCCCACTTATCCTGCTAGTCAGATAGAGTCGTCCGATCGAAAGGGTGGGACTGAGAATTCAAAGGCTCCGCACTCCGTTGCTCGGCCAGTGGTAACTGCAACCGATCGTTCGTTGAGAGGTCAGCAACAAGTATCTAATGAGTTAGCCGCTAAACGCCCAATTGCAGGCATGCCGGCACAATATGCCGATGGAAAGCCACTTTCAACAGTGAACAGTGCTCAGGCGCGTGTTGCACAATTAGAGTCTGAATTGTCGCGCCTTGAAGCAAAACTGCATGGCGCCGTTAATTCGTCACTGACTAATGTTACTGGTGTGGCGCGTTTAGAAGAGCCAGGTGGGCACAGTACTGACGTCGTCAACTCAAAGATAATTTTCACCGGCGCCGCAACTAGAAGTGTAGCACCTCGGGAGTACCGACCGAGTCAAGAATCAGCGGATCGCGCGGCCTCGTTGGATCGCCTACGAGTGGAGTTACAGTTTCAACGGAATCTTGCCGATCGAGAGAGTTTGCGTGATAGAAACAAAACAAACGAGGTACAGTTAGATTGAGAATATTACACTTACTTGCTGCTTCACATTCTCATACTAGGACACATATTTTTCATAGTTAATTCTGACCCGAATAGAACAGGTTTTTAAATATTTTTTCTACATCTGCATTCGTATATAATTGAACAAATGATTTAGTATTAAATTTGCGTTTATTTTTTCAACGTTAAATAGCATTTGGATGCACAGTTCTTGAGAACTTTGTCTCTACGCCCAGAAGACATGACGGGAGTTGTCTCCGGATTGCCTGTAAAGTAAGACAAATTTCCGCATCCCTTAAAATTTCTATTTCTTGTTTCTCCTCTTCCAGCATTTATTTTACACGAGACTGTTTGACTATCGTTTAGAATTAAGAACTGCATATTTAAAAAAAAGGCAATTCATAGTTTCTACAATTTCAAATGTTGTGTTATACAATGCCTAGTTTATTATGGTCAATTTTTATATATTATTGGATTGATGTTTACTCCATATCGCAAACTTGATTAAAATAATTGTTATCACCGTATGCACAACCAGTGATTCTTTACTTGTTTAGGTCGTTCGATCATTTTTATCACTGTTTGAGATTCTTATTGTGTCGGTATATGAAAGGATAAAACTATAACATGATGAATAATAAAGTTGTAATTTGTATAAATACTGAGAGTGAATTCGTCTTATGTAGAAAAACAAATTGAGCATTCGTAGAACTGGAGTCTTTCGACGCCAAATATGCTTATTCTCATTATAAATATTTTTGTGGTCTTATATTTGTTTAAAATTGTGTAACTGATAAAATTTCAATTATTAAGTATCAGGATGGCCTACCAAATTAAACATAAACGTGAGGTGTGATCCGATAGATGCATGGGCTTTGTACTAAGCATCTAGTCCTCACTAGTTAGACCACGAAGTACATCGGAGATTTCGAAATGAAAGCATGAAAGTTATTATTCAGTTAACTGTAGATAAATGCAATTCATGTGACGAGAAGAATATGACATGTTTTGCGAAATAAGGTGCCTGGTTATCCAGCGCATTTTGGAGCGTTTCCTAGAAACGAAGTTTATGAATACAGATCCTGAGGTTATTTATTTTTATAAGGAATAACTTAGTTTAACAGAGACAAAATCATAGCCTACTTTAATGTCTGCCTTTTTCATTATATATATATATATATATATATATATATATATATATATATATATATATATATATATATATGAGCGCATAAATAGCATATATATATATATATATATATATATATATATGTATGTATAATTTATATATATATATATATATATATATATATATATAGTATTTTTATTAGTAGGAGAAAACAAACTTTATAAAAATTCGGATAATAGCCAATTTATTACGAGAATACGTAAAAGCATGTTACAATCCTTAATTTATAGACATCGTGGTTTTGCTATAAAATTCGTTGCGCGGGCGATGATGATAATTATTTTTAATCAAGATTGCGATCTTGATTTAAGCACCTGACCCATTAAATACTTACAATTGTCAGTATAAACTAAGAATTGTACAGTGTAGAAAAGGCAATTCATCCAGTAGACCGGTTTCGTCTTTAATGGGAACTGATCAGGTACTGGTCAGAATTTGCCGCGGACAGGACTCGAACCTGAGCACGTCTGCTTCTGAATCTGGTGCTCTAACCACTGAGCCAGCCTGCCGCACACTATACTACACACAATTTTCGTTATAAACTAAAGAATGTAACTCGATTAGTCTATTTTTCTTTTAGGTGGAGCTCCCTGAGCATCCATTTAGACCAAAAGTTCCAACTAACCTTCCCAGATCTGTCATTACTGAATAGACACCACACTCCATAGGGAAGTGGTCTTAAAATGAACATGTTCAACCAACCAGCCAATGTTCGTTAAATTATTTAAATTAAGGTTTCGAACCAGTAAATTGTTTTTTGTTTGTGTATTTCGTAATCAGGCGATTAAAATATCATGTTGGTGAAACTTTTGAATGTTTAGACCGGGTATTTTTGGTTTTTCATATGGAGCCTGCTATATATGTAGCACGGCTATGTTTAGGATCGTTCTATTGTTGTATATACAGAATTGTATATATATATATATATATATATATATATATATATATACCAGGGCTTTTGTATGTTAATTGTTGCCTTCGTATTTGTGGCTGTGTTAAGCAATTGTTTTTGAGTAATTGAATGATAATATGAATGCATTAGAGTATTTTATTATTTATGTGTGCTTCATTCAGATTGATGGTTCGTGTCTTTTTGAGGGTTCATGCCTGCGTGTATCTACGCGTTTTCACGAGAAAGATTAAGGAAGAAAATTAAAATCCCATCAATGCGAATCTAATTCTTTCTACTTTGCATGCCCTACTTTGCATCTCCCTTGCATTTCTTCATTCAGTAAGGTCCCAAATGTTTGCGCACCAATTTCTTAACATGAAACCAACTTATAGTTTACGATTCACACACTCGTTCATTCGTTGCTTTTCTTTTTCTAGACTGCCCCCTTAGAACACCTAGTTCACACTCATGATACTGTAATATAAGGTCCTTTATTTGCTGAAGATCTTTTTCTCTATCGGTTTTCAGTTCTTCCAGCTTCTATTTAATTTCGGTAGTGCTTGACTTGTATCTCTCTACCCATTAGGTGTTCATACTGACAAGTTCTTCTAGTTTGGACCTGAGATATGATTGTGACTCGACTTTGAAATGAATCTTTTCAACTAACTTTCAACGCAAAGCTTCAAAATCTTGCTATATATGGTTTTCTCTTTCTCGGAGAATTTTCAGCTTTTTCCACGATTCGCACCTCTGCGCAATGCTTGACGTACTTACTTTCCGTTGTCGTATTTGCTTTTAATTCCTATATGTATGCGACTTGCTAAGTCACCCACCGACAAAATTGACGTCATCTGGATTGGCATTCTGACAGACAATTGAATTTTTTTCAATGTGCGATAAACATTCAGCCACCAAATTAACTTTGACTTTCATATGACTAATGCTGAATTTGAACTCATTAATTACTCTTTATTACTCTTTACGGATACCTTTGCGAACCTTCTGTAAGGCCTCCACTAACGCCGCGTTGGTGATCTTCTCTTCGAAGGTGTAACACAGGAGGCATTATTCGAAGTGGAGGCGGGAGTCATGAAGAGCTAGTAATTCTCTCTCTCTCTCTCTCTCTCTCTATTGCCGAATATTTCTTTTCTGTGGCTTTCAACTTACTGAAATAAAATGCAATGGATTGCATTTCATAATCGACTTTGGGCTCGGTGATAATTCGTAGAACATTTAGACCGGCATTGGCACCAGCACCGTTAGTTGCCAGACGTTAACCATCGTTGAAGTAGGCAGGAACGGTTACAACGGCATGCGTGACAGTGTTGCCCAAGTTAGCCTCTGTAGTTTCTTCCATTTTTAGGAGAACTATAGACGAAGTTTCTTATAGGCAAAAGCGTTTAATTCCAGCAAGTTACTCTACCTCGATCTTCGTCTTTCCAGCCTCTTAGAACTAGTAAATGACGTGTGCTTCATATCATCATGAACAGACGGTTCATCGAATTTGCGTCCAATTGGTCAATTGGCGTAAAACACGGTGTTCGACAAGTTCATTGCCACCTGATTCTTTGTCGCATTGCCGTTGAAGCGTACGGAGTCGGCGAAAGCAACATAACTGGGCGTAGTCCTGTTATCCTGATTGCTAACAATAATTTGAACCTTCCCAAGTTGAAAGACTCCGACCACGAGTTCGATTGAAGTTTGACGTAGATGACGTCAATTGTGGCGGCGGGTGAGACACTTTTCTTTGTGTAGAACTGAGCAATTCGGCATATTGGCTGAATTCGCCGGGTTGTTGCTTTGCACTGACAGTTCCGCAAAGATCCGATTGATCACCATTTCCACGTATGCATCTGTTCTGTCTTCGATCAGGCTGGGTGCGTATTCGTCTCTTTCTTCCGAAGGCTTCAACATCGTTCATACTAACCAATGGAAATGCGGTTCTATCACATCTTTGTTTACTGGCGACGTTTCGGTGCCTTCTATCCAGCACCATCATCAGGCCACCCCACACACAGCACAATACTCACAATAGCAGATTAAGGCCCGATCGAAGACAAAACAGATGCATACGTGGAAATGGTGATCCGTCGGATCTTTGCGAAACTGACAGTGCATGGCAACAACCCGCGAACGCAACTCACGGAATAAATAGTCTAATGTTTTGTTTCGAAGTTATCGAACTAGACATGCCATCCTTAGTGAAAAGTTGCGTTTTGCTGAACCAAAGGCATATGTGAAAATTGGCAACCAAAGGCTTTCATCGCATGCACGCAGGTGTTACCTGGTTACTAGCGAGGCAGTCTCTGGAATCGGCACAAAAGCACAGAAGTAATGTCGAGTAATCGGACGTGTGGCAATAGCTGCCTTTAAGACAAATAATGAACAAAGAGTCTTATCTAGGGCAGACATTATTTCAACAGAAATTCCTAGCAGAAGCGCCCGTATAAGGAGGAAGCAGTCAGCCCAATGATAAAAGCAGACTTCGAGCCGAAGTGAACATAAATTAATTAATGTGTAAATTTGTTTTATTAAATCGATGCTCGTTATGCGAGCAAAATTCTACATATAATTGAGTAATTATAAAGCATGTGTGGTGCATTTTAAAATGGCTTCTGATGGGTTGGAAACGTTGATTCAGGCATTGACTTCTCAAATGAATAATTTACCTGCAGAATTAGGCATAATTAAGGCTCGTCTGGACGATACGCTGATAATAAACACAGACGACATACGGGTACGTGGACCATCCAATATAGGTGGACAAAACAGGACGCTGCACACGTAACAGGTGAACATATAAATTCGGTTAAAGGCGAAGTGCCAACTTTGACTAATGAGTTGCTAGTATGCGCGAAACACATCTGGCACTGGCATTACACCTTTTTTTCATGCTGATTTTGTCATATACTTCCGGTCATATTTGATTACACTTGTTACTAGATGCGCCTTGCCTTACACATAATGGTATGCACTTAAGTTCTCCATAGCCAGAAATATGTATCATGTTTAGTACGCAATTTAGCATAAATCACGACCATTTGTTACTGTCAGCGTATAAAATAAGCTAATTATAAATTAATTGCTTGGGTAATCATACGGTATCATGATTAAATTACTCCTTAGTGCTTTTATTTCACTAAATTTCTTCACATAGCTTGTTGTTTGGCTCCCAATAAACGATCGTAGTTGGTTAATTATAGCTTTAGGCCAGAAGCGATATCTCTGAGGATCTATATAACTGCAATTATGGTTAAAAACATAAATTTATTTAAAAGTGAATTTTGCGGGAACTGCGCAGCTACTTTGGTTTAGGGCAGGAGTACCACAACTTCGAAAGAATGTTTTGTTTGTTTGATCCTTTGTCGCAGCAAATCTGACAGTTGCTTTGTTTCTTTAAATAAAGTTTGCGAGTTTGAAGTAAACATCAATCCCATTGTATTTAGCCAGTCGTTGAACAACATAACAAAACTACCGCCAGCCGAAACGCACTGACGCGTTTCGACCTTCCATGATCATCATCAGAGTACGACGGCAAACTGACTAGCGAGGATCAAACCGCAATGCATATATATGAAAAGCAAAATTAGATATGCAGCTCTTACCTCTAGTAGTCTTGCATACATTGTATTTGACTGGAAATGTGGAAATGATGAGGATCATGGAAGGTCGAAACGCGTCAGTGCGTTGCGGCTAGCGGTAGTTTTGTTATGTTGTTCGACAACTGGTTAAATACAATGGGATTGGTGTTTGCTTCAAGTTCGCAAATTTGATTTAAAGAGTTGTTACCACCACCCGCGCAATCAATTATTGTTAAAAAAAGTTTCTTTGTTTGCCCAATAAGGATGTAATTGGTCTATAAAATGAGTAGCGTTTTCATTAGTAAGCTACACTTTGCTGATACTGCCAATCTATAATAAAATCTTACTATATTATTCTAATTTGAAGAGATGTTTTTTCTATAAACCAATTTATAATAAAATTTTAATTATATTATTTTAATATGAAGAAATGTTTCTTTCTATAAACCTTGGAAAACTTTTTATAGGAACATAACTTTAAAAATTAAACCACCTTCTGGATCGAAACTCATTTTTCGCTTAATGAGCCTCGCATCCCATTTATATAACCGTCAACTCGGACATTTGAAAAATTTCTATCTACAAGGAAACCTTGATATTTTCATATCATACTCCATTTAGAATAGGATTGTTTTTGCTTACAGTTAAATGCCTTATTAAGCGAATTACTTTGGCAAAGAATTTGGTCTCATTCATAAGGCAGTTATGCACAAACATCCAAACTTATTAGGCCGAACCAAAGCCTTTTATTAAAAATACACCTTCAACAAAGGTTTCTTTCCATAATAAGCAAGCTCCTCATTTTTAGTCAGGACTGCTGATTTATTTTAAAATAACGTAACTGTTGTCGTAAGCCGCTTAAATATTTTCTTTTGAATGTAATTGGATGCACAGGTGGCATCGAAGAGATGTCTAATGAAATAGATGGTATATTATCCAAACTGACGATTTTATTCGTCTATTAAATATAGACACCATTCAGTATTTACGATTGGGGCTGTTTGTTTTTAAATGATATTAGAAAAATGTAAAACAAGAATTCAATAATTTATCTGATCGTTCTTATTTCGACATACCTTGCCGGTTCTCTCACTCATAACTGTGCACATTATAATCCACATATAATCAGAGACACCTAAAAGTGACAGGCGGTTGATAGAACCAATTCTTTTATCAACAGATTTGTATTTAGATTCATCCATAGTTATGTACATACAACTGCTTTATTATAATCCTCTCTGTAGAGATATTCCAATGCAAATTTATTACAAAGTTATATAAGAAATCGATTGAAATAATATATGGAGAGAACATAACGAAAAATAATTATGTCCTATACTTCGTATAGTGTTTGCAAATAGCCGGAAATGCTGCACGGAAATGGTATACGGCGGAACAGCTAGTAAACACCTTAAAATAATTCAGTAGCTTATTAATTTCTAACGTCGATATTTGTCCAAATATTGTTTCAAATTTCCACACGAACCATCTTTTGTTTCTACCGTAGTAAATTATGTGTCGTAATTTTTTTTCCTTCTTCTCTTTCTAATTATAAAGTTATTCATATTTGCTTATTTTGCCCTTTGATTAAGCTACTATATTCTTGATTATTCAACAAGTAATTAAATTCTACTATTTAAATATGCATTAATAGTATTTCTATTAAAGTTCTTACGTTAGAACTCTTAATTGTATTTTATTTAATAATGGTCTTGCTTAATTTACTATTTAAAAATGATATTTTTTTCAACATCGTATGGTTTCTGTAGGTAATCTTTTATGCTACCTGGTTTCTTTGGTTGATTTTTGGTTTTTATTTATTATTGTCGATTACTCCGAACGTAAATATATACGATGGTTATGTTTATGGCAAACGCATGTTTAAACTATTTATTATTTGCACAGATTAAATAATGATTTCGTCATGCTTATTATTGACGGTGATCACAGGAATCTGTAAAATCAGTTTGCAAATGAGCAAGAACATTAATATTTTCGATGTAATTGCATTCCTGTGTTGGTACTTTAATTCATCCAACTTTTTCCTATCTTAGACCACCTCTGGGACCTCAATCTCTTAATTCTGACGTCGACAAAGAATCCGCGAATATGGTATGTAATTTAATATTTGCTTAAACTTTGATATTTTTCGCATCTTTTTTTCAACGCAAAATGATATTTCAGTTTATAGTGAACGTTTTACCACTGGGAAAGTGGTCAATATATTGAGTTTTATATGTGGACATAAAATCCAGCAACAAGGTGTGTAATTTGAAATTAAATCTAAAATCTATGAAAGTTAAATTTATTAAATCTCTGTGTTGAATACAATAGTATTTCAATCGATATTAATAATTTCCTTAGTAGGTGAGCGTACTCTTAAGAAAATACGTGCATCATAATAGAAATTGAAATTTTCGTCTAAATTAGTATGGCTCTATTGCTATTCGAGCCAAAATCATTCGTTTAAATAAAAAATGATGTTGTTTTGAAATTAAATTTTACAAAGAACTAGTAAATAAAATTAAATTTAATGTCAAAGAATTTTTATTTTTGTTTTTGATTTTATTCAGCAAACCTCGAAGCCATTGCATAACTCAAATGCAAAGTTGGATATTGATGGTAAGAATCACCAATTCTCTTGTTATAATTGATTTTTAAATTATTTTTTTGATACCTTTTAAAACAATAAATTATAGTCGATGAACTTTAAATAAGCTTTTATTAATTTTTGTAGTTTTTAGTACAATTAAATGTATTCTATAATGTTGTATCTTTTTCATAATTATATATGTAATTAAATCACCGTGACAATAATCTTTTTAATCTCAGTTCAATTATTAGTTTCACTTATAAATAAATCTGTAGTCTAATTGAAACTATAATATATTGAAATGCAACATCGTTTTGTAGTACAAAATTTGTAAATCAATAAAGCATTAATTATTCTATCGCTAATGACTGGCAAATAACGAACAAAAAATTTAGTTGAGTGATTACGAAATTTAATTTAAACTCTTCACAAAAATAAGGTGTGAGTAAAATAAAAATAATTTTAAAATATCAAAAATTGATTTTATTGTTTGAAAATGTTCTTCCTTAGGTGATGCTATACTCAATTATGCCGTTGGTTCAGGAGGCGTTTCGGCCAAAACCAATTTTGGTGGAGATCTTTATGGTTCTGGAAGAGTTAAAAAGTCAGTTTCTTTTGATAGAAACTTGGAGACAATCTCAGTGTACAGTCCTCACGAGGAGAAGAATTTCCATGTAACCGAGGTAAGCCGATTTGGAAAAGTGAAATTATTTAAGGCAATTGCAGTCGCGATAAGTTCATTCAGATGAAAATGTAAATTTTAATTTTCATTTAAAATATAAATTTAAAAATCTCTACTTATATATAACTTCCAGTCAATTGTACTTGCGATTTCGATTTATTGATAATAGTAAGTGGCATATCCAAACGCTACTTTTTTAATTAAATATCATACCACATATGTATAGACAATACAATTAAAAAGTAAGTGATTACGCGGGTGGTGAGAACAATTCTTTAAAACAGGTTTGCGAGCTTGAAGTAAACACCAATGTCATTGTATTTAACAGGTCATCGAACAACATAGCAAAACTACCGCCAGCCGCAACGCACTGACGCGTTTTGACCTCCCATGATCATCATCAGTGTACGACGGCAAACTGTCTAGCGAGGGTCAAACCGCATGGCACATTAACAAATGCCTTACTCCAGCGATAATAATTAACGCGGGCTGTAGCAAAAATTATCAGTTTCAAGTTAGATTTCACAAATAACAAATGCACAAATGTAAAGCTGCGATTAATTACGTCTCCTCTTTTTTCGAAATTTTGGACTAATATATATTTCTGTGTACTTCTTTGAGGTGGACGGTTTTTCCATCTAAGCATAACTTCTTTTTTGTTTGCTCATATCTCCATTAAATCGAGTTGACGAGATAGAACGAAAGCGCTACTGTGTAGCTTTAGATAGATTTGAAAAATTGATATCAGTTAATGAATGTTTTGTGCATTTGAAGAATAGCAAATATTTTTAACCTGACGAATAAAATAAAAGAAATAATTCCAAATTTATGTACTAACGCGTTTCGCCCTCCCATGTTCATAATCATAAAACAACACTCAACTACCTTTCGAAACGCGTATCGCAGTGTATAAATAATTATGTTCTACCAGCTGAAATGTGGCACATTCAAAAATTGCTAAATTGTCCACGTTTTCCTGAAAAGTAATATTGCCTGCCTAATTTCTCCGTAGTCAACTTCATAAAGAAAATTTATCAAGTAAACATCAATTTTTGGATAATGATGACGTTTTGAAACTTGAAATAAATTGCAGGTGATAGTATTTTCAACTTTTAATGAAATGAAGAGTTAATTTTTACTAATCTGTTAATATTATTAATAGAATAATTTTTTTTTTAAATAACAGATGATGTCGTCAGTTGTAATGAGAAAATTTCCTTCGGCTATGAACTTAGGATATATAAATGAATACCGAAGAATTTCACCTGGGTGTTCTTTGGTTACTTTAATTAAGTTTGCCATCTTAACGCATTGTGTGCATACATTTGTCAGAATAAACCAAGCCTGGCAACTCATCACACATTGGCCAGAATTAACCGCGAACATGACTCGAACCTGGGCACGTCTGTTTCGGAATATGGTGCTCCAATTTCTGAGAGTCACGCTGCTGCACACTACACTACGCATAATTTTCAGTTATATACTATTGGTGAGAGCAACAGACTGTGAAGCAGATATTTCCAGGATCGAGCCCACTCCGCGGCAAATTCCTGACGGTACGTGATGAGTTGCCCAATACGGAGGAAACCGATCTACTGGCTGACTTGCCTTTTCCACACTATACAATTCTTGGTTTATACTGACAAATGTATGTACCTAATGAGTTAGGTGTTTATCTCGAAATCGAAACCCTAATTAGAGTAATTTTTATCACCGCCCATGCAACCAATGTTAATTTAATTATATAAATGTTTTTGTTTTTGCTTCTCATGGTTTGTGCTCCAATTACTCTTAGTTCTTGAGAGCACTCCATTGTCATGCAAACAATTGAATCTCTATAATTCTTTCGCATTATCACCTCTACACAGCATCATCTTGTCATGTTTTGTCAATATTCACTCTATGCGGTGTGGCTATAGGAAAAACAATATATTGATTTATTTCATCCAAAGAAGCCTATACAAGTATGTAAGAATTAATCAAAGCTGCCGATTGAACCAAGTTTTATGCTAGTTTCCGACTGTTTACCTAATTCGTTTTCTCTTGGTTGGTATTAAGACGGTACACTATTATAGCTCCTTCTCAGAACCAGCACTTAAACAAGCTACTCCACGACGTATGTCTATGAGCCTATTTATAAAAATGTATTGATATTTCTCCTGGCTGGCTTGTTTTTAAAAAAAATGCAGACATACCTTATTTCGACTAAGTCTGTGCCACTCGTCTCTACGAATCGAGCTTGGGATTTTGGGTAAACTTAACACTACAATATATCTTTGTCAGGTAATAGGATCAACGTGCATGTGTGGTCTCGTAAATTAGAATCGATATTTATTTCTTTCACAAGCCCCTGACTGTGAAAGATTTGCGGTTTGGAACAAATTTATTTATCACAACACCACAATTGTACGTACACCTAACGAACCAATTGAGTTAAAAATTACCGACGTCTCCAACTACGCATCTACCGGACATGCTTAAAATATGTTGGCCTTATAACGGAAAGCCGCCATTATTTTGCTACGTTGTTGGTTGCAGACCATTATATTCATTAAGAGAAAGGGTTTTAACATAGCAGAAAGTGGGCTATTTCATTGGTTTCCCTGAATAC
The DNA here is from genome assembly GCA_029291075.1 of Eudiplozoon nipponicum. Lineage (NCBI taxonomy): Eukaryota > Metazoa > Platyhelminthes > Monogenea > Mazocraeidea > Diplozoidae > Eudiplozoon > Eudiplozoon nipponicum. The sequence goes on from JAQBSW010004099.1 coordinate 22,660, forward strand.
TAATTGCCCGATCCAATCTGTGATGCGCTGCTTCTACTAATCCTACATTTTTAGGTGGATTTTACGTATAATTTAACTATACGCATAATATAACCGTATGGTTGAAATGACCTAACGGATAATTGTAAATTAATAAACCTCTGTCAGAGCTATGCACTCACTAATAAGCCTTTGTAAATTTTATACAAGATTTGTAAATAGCGTAATTAGTACAGATTGCTCATCGGATGTTGGTGACCTGTTTAAAACCTAATTTTTGTTCAATACATCCATATAGTTAAACAAATTTTCTCTTCCTGGCAATTTATTTGAAGCTCTTTTATTAAGTTTAATTTTTAAACGTAATATACATATTTATTGAACACTTTACTTTGGGTCCCGGAAGGGACCTGTACATTAGAAACTTTAACCAATATTTATTGAGTACGCTTAATAAGTTTAACTTAATATAAATTCATCGACAATGTGATATATATATAATACCGAGCCTGTAAAGGGTTGCCGAATAGGTACATGGAACCAACACTATAGCTGCCGTGTCAGTATATTGTACCAACAAAATGGATCTTATAATATTCTATATTTCGCCAAAGTTTAGAATTACAACAACTACAGAACACTTATTACTCCAGAAGATACATAAACTTTGCCCTTGATTAATATATATTATCACTTTTTGTGGTAATAATGACAAACAATATCTAACCTTTAAACAATAATTGATTGCGCGGATGGTGGTAACAATTCTTTAAATCAAGTTTGCGAGCTTGGAGTAAATATCAATCCCATTGTATTTAACCAGTCGTCGAACAACATAACAAAACTACCGCCAATCGCAACGCATTGACGCGTTTCGACCTTCCTTGATCATCATCAGAATGCGACGGCAAACTGACTATCGAGGATAAAACCGCATTAAATATATATGGAAATCAATGTTAGATATGCAGCTCTCACCTCTAGCAGTCTCGCATACATTGCACTTGACTGGAAATGTCGGCTGCACAATTTCTATGCATCCACGAACATTAACTGTTTGTTGCTTTCAGAACATATACATGTATATAGACAATACAATTAAACAATAATTGATTGCGCGAAGGGTGGTCGCAATACTTTAAATGAAGTTTGCGAGCTTGGAATAAACACCAATCTAATTTTATTTAACAAGTCGTCGAACAACATAACAAAACTACCGCCAGCTGCAACGCACTGACGCGTTTCGACCTTTCATGATGATCATCAGTCAGTTTGCCGTCGTACTCTGATGATGATCATGGAAGGTCGAAACGCGTCAGTGCGTTGCGGCTGGCGATAGTTTTGCTCTTGTTGGTCGACGACTGGTTAAATACAATGGGATTGGTGTTTACTTCATGCTCGCAAACTTGATTTAAAGAATATATAACCTTTACATAAAACCGTTCCTATCCTGCGATTTCCGGAAATAGAATGTTAAGGAGGAACTAATTCTTGCATCAGAATAATCGTTGTCAGCTCAAATAGAGCGTTCCCACACACAGCGACGAGGCGCGTTTTCACTTTCACAAGAACGTTAGTCCATTTGAAGTACTGTCGGTCATTTTCCATCATGATAGTCTATCCAGTTGTCATTAGCCGCCTCGTCTCAAACTAAAGGGTTGATCTAACTGACTGAGTATTCTCAGCCAGTTGTGGAACTAAACTTTGCTAATAGTCAATCATGCCCATAGACGTTCTTAAATGTCAGTTGTTTTGTAGAAACTGGAGAATGAAGAATAGGCTTAGCCTCATCGAATAATTGCCTCTGCTCCGCTCACCAGATTGCATGACCATTAAATTAGCTTTTTCTTGGCCGATGTATATATGTCTAAATTTACAACATTTCTTGCCAGTTGAAGCCCGGTTGGCACACAATACAAATGACTAAAGTGCACTTCCTGTGACAAGTTGAATAGAATGTCCTCATCTTTATAAGATTTGGCATTCATTGACTCATTTAGGGTATCTTCTATAAACCACTGAGAAGTTGAGCTGAGGTGTCTCAACTTAAACGAGTTCTTAAAAAACTTTTAAACCACCCTCTCAACAACTTGCAGCAGTGAGCGGAACTGAACATTTTTTACACCCGATTTTCGAAGTATGCCTTGCCCAAATGTAATTTCCTCTATTTTTCTTATCTAGCCACGTCACTAAAAGAGTGGCATGATCCGGTTAAATAGTCGAATTGTGAAGCGCAGAATTCCACCAAGTCCTCCAATGATCATTAATTTTATGAACAACCAAAACTTGAGGTGGAAAGAAACAATGAGACATTTTAAAAACTCTCAGCTCTCGTAATTTGGCAAATTCAGAATTTGGCATTTCATGTGCATTTCATGTCACAGCCTATAGTAGTGTAAAAAGCTTCCTCAACATCGTTCGGTATGCCCGTTTGGTTGTTGACCATACGCTGTCAGCCAACCCGTTTCACCTCAGCCATGATGGAAAAACCTACCAGTTCTAATCCATCATCAAGCAGATACTTAACACATTTACTCCCGTCTATCGCGGTCACATAGTCTTCCTCGTGGCGAGCTGGGTCAGACCTCGTCTAGTGACGCGTTTTCCTTACACGAATGCGAAAGATCGTAGTCCGACAATGTAAAGGAATTAAACAATAATTGATTGCGCGGGTGGTGGTATTAATTCTTTAAATCAGATTTGCGAGCTTGAAATAAACACCAATCCCATTTTATTCAACCAGTCTTCGAACAACATTACAAAACTACCGCCAGTCGCACGCACTGTCGCGTTTCGACCTTCCATGAGCATCATCAGAGTACGACGGCCAACTGACTAGCAAGGATCAAACCGCATTGCATATATATGGAAAACAAAATTGGACTGGCGGTAGTTTTGTTATGTTGTTTGACGACTGGTTAAATACAATGGGGTTGGTGTTTACTTCAAGCTCGCAAACTTGATTTAAAGAAGGTAAAAGAACATGGGTTGTCAACTGGTTTTTTACCGTGTCTGGCGGCCGTAATAGTCTTTTGAGCAAGGATAACTTGGCCTATTGACCTTGAGCACCCAAATCCATTGCGTATGAAAGGTAGCCGATATCACGACATACCTCCTTCTGCCTAAATGCAAGGCACCATTCTTGCATATTGCTGGCATCAACGCCTTGATTAAGGCAACGACTACCTCCAGCATTAACCGTTTTCCCTTCAGCAAGCCACTCGACTAAAGTTGTAGTGCGTCAGCCAAATCTAGTAAGACATATCATTTCTGTGAACTGTTCAATGACGAAATGCTTACAAATTGGTGAACTATGTATTAGGTTTTGCGAACCTAGTAACAAATTAGTTCAGTTGTGAATATATAGTGGTTAAAGGGCGTAATACCGGCTCCTACTGATGAGTCGCCAGTAAGCACGAAACGAATGTGCATGAGATTATACTTTCCGTTCATGCTGCCTTTGGTTTATCCTTCTGGTCACAACTGAACTAATTTGTTACTAGGTTCGCAAAACCTAATACATACTTGCATATATATTAGCTCTTCGCAACAAACAGTATTTAAATTGGTGAACTCACCGTATGGCCAGGAAAGTCGCTGATCGATTGTCCTAATGGCAGCCGCGTGCAGTTTCCTTTTAAAGCATAAATTATATCCTTGCCTTGATATTCGGTACTCGACGAGGTTGTGAAAAGAACACTGAGACTGTAAATCGGACTTTTTACGTATGACTTAAGGAACACCGCCCACAAGCGGTCAGATGGGAGCCACTTGCTATACCTGGCTCATCCACTAAACGTTTTCCATTGACTTTCACGGATTATGTCACTAACGACAAGCTACAGCCTAAACAGCAATCTATTAAGAGAGACAGTTCACCCGACATACAATCAAATGATAGAGGTATGCAAGTTTCAACATTTATATAAAGGCATGAAATAGAAAGTTCAACGTATATATTTGCATATATATATATATATATATATATATATATATATATATATATATATTAATGTATATATATACATATATATATACATATATATATAATATATATATATATATATATATATATATATATATATATATATATATATATATTAATGTATATATATACATATATATATATACATATATATATATATATGTATATATGTATATATATACATTAATATATATATACATATATACACATATATATATATATATATATATACATATATATGTATATATATATATATATATATATATATATATATATATATATATGAAAACAACCTTTACTACATGGAATAACATTTATAAATAAATCTAATTTATACCATTATCTACAGCCCTGTTCCTGTTGAACCGACCTTCGATGTGATGTTCCAGGTAAGATCTTCGATAGAAATGGAATTCAAGCGATTTAAGCTCAGTTTCCGTCTATACAGGTGAGAGTTGGGCTCAACACAACAAAATTTTTGCAAACTAATGAAAAAAACAGCCTCTGTATGACGTCAGCACCATTATCTCTACACAAATTTAAATTTACCAGCAGCGCTCAGTACATCGGCAGATAAAAGAAAGAGGCTCGAAACTAGAATAAATCTGTAACTCCCTGTATAATTATTAAATAGGTGTGCCACTCCTGCACTAAAATCAGCAACCGGTGATCATGTACTTCTCACAGTTCATGCTGTTAGTTAAATACTGTTTATTGCGAAGAGCTAATATATATATGCAAGTATGTATTAGGTGTTGCGAACCTAGTAACAAATTAGTTCAGTTGTGACCAGAATTGTTATAATTTTTCAGTTTTTAGCAAAAATCAATATCTGCAAAAATGCATCTGGCTTTTGCAGCTATTGCAATAAATAACCCTAACCCCTGCTTAGACGTGCAGAAAGTAGTTCATAAAAATAAATCAAATTTAACTGAAAAACATAACAAACAGGCCTTCAAAAATAACCTGTACCGCAAAATACGACACGCCAATCAATTGCGGACACATTCACAATGAAAGCGATGACACATCACATGGCGTTACGGAAAGGAAGTAATCTAAATTGCATACGACAAATGTACAGTTGTAATTGGAGGAAATAAATTATTAACGAACCCAGAATAACGGCTGTAGATACTGGTATATATTAGATATTTTATTAAATTTAATTCCATGGATTACGTTTTTTCACATATTTCAAAAATGGTGAAGCAAGCAACTATAAATTTACTTGAGCAACGTTGTTACCTTATTCTGCGAAAGACTAATAATACAGAGATATATATATATATATATATATATATATATATATATATATATATAGGATATATATTAGGTTTTTCTCTGTAGTGCAAATAAAGAAATTTTATCAGATATAAGAAAATTTTCTTTCTCATGATCTTCTCAAATATCTACTCATGAACATATCTTTATATATAAATTGGAAAGCAAAACAAGATAGAAATATGTGAACATAGAGTGTGTAATTACTAAATGCAAAAACAAAAGGGAGCTAGCCACATACGAAGCCTTATGGATAAATAAATTGCAGCCGGATTTATGTAAGCAGAAGAAGCACGTACAAGCATTGAGCTTGAACTGGAGGTGACGCACGCAATTTGATTGGTTTCTAATTTCCACACTCTCTCTATGTTCAAATATTTCTATCTTGTTTTGCTTTCCAATTTATATTTAAAGATATGTTCATGAGTAGATATTTGAGAAGACCATGAGAAAGAAAATTTTCTTATATCTGATAAAATTTCTTTTTGTTTTTGCACATAAGAAGGGTACAATGAATATATATATATATATATATATATATATATATATATATATATATATATATATATATATGTATATGTCTAAAAATTAATGATAAACTTTATCAGAATACGCACTCAACCTATAGTCTTTGGAAGCTTGTTGAACGTTTCGGAGAACGGTAATTGTGTTATCTTGCTCACCAGATGTTGTTGCCATGCGTAAAATCGAATTACTGTTTGAAAAATAATTAATCCAATTTTACCACTCTATCAATTCGTTTCGTTGCAATATTCTCATCAGACTATTTCCAATTTATTGTAAACAACGTTCGTGTACATTTTAGTTCGAATTAGCAAAACTTTCACCAATTGTTCATGAAAGATAATTAGCAATATATTTTGTTTTTGGACGGCATTTATTCGCATCCCATTTTTTTACACGTAAATTGTTTATTAATACAGCACATCATTAAAATGTATGTGCGGTTCGGTCTAGTCAACCTTTAGAAGTATTTGTCTACCTTCGCATTTATGTGTTGACAATACAATTAAACAATAGTTGATTTCGCGGGTGGTGGTAACAATTCTTTAAATCAAGTTTGCGAGCTTGAAGTAAACACCAATCCCATTGTATTTAACCAGTCGTCGAATAACTTAACAAAACTACCGTCAGTCGCAACGTACTGACGCGTTTCGACTACCTTCGCATTTTACAAACGCCTTCATGTGGGCTTTGTTCCTGAGCTACTAAACTTGTTTAGCAGCAAAAATAGCTATTGCGGTTGCAAAGAAAAGGAGAAGTCAACTAGGGATCAACGACCCCATTCGAAGCGACCCGGTGTCGCCAAACACAGCATTGCTACCATGTTTATAGGCCACAGATTTGAATGTGTGTAAAATAGGATACCACGAATAATCAATAATGACCCTTCCGCATGTTCAATTTCGGAAACCTTGTTACGACTTTTACTTTCTCCAAATGATCAATGTGTGGTCCTCTTTTCGACACCAGTCGAGCAGGTTAATAGATGTTACATTAGCACTAGCCCAAATGCCTTGGCCAAATATTCAATCAATAGTATCGACGGGTGGTATGTAAAAAGGACTGCACATGCTTATGACTTGCACTTACAGGGCATTCCTCGTTCACGGGGAAATAATTCAGAACCCCGATCATGAAAATACCTACTTCTAACAAAGTAAAATCATTTTTATTTAATTTTCAGAGTTCTTAGTTTACAAACCTGGCTTTAAACTTTGGTTCCTCCACAAATGTGAAGGGATTTTACTTTTTTCTCTGGAAAATCAAATATTTCAGAACAGGCCCACCGTAATTTTTTTCGGTTTTATATTTTATATACGATAAACTCGTTCTTACAAACTAACATCCATACTGTTGTTAACTTCGCCCGTTGGATTTCATCCAGTTATCTTATTTAGACAATACGGATTTCAAAGTGAATATGTCACAAGTCCACATCGTGATCAACAAGCTCACTTCGGATTTGTGAAGAATAATTGAGAAAAAAGTGTTCGTTTAAACCGGTCATAACAAGCCTCAAAACTTTTACTCCATCTTCCAATACTCGACTTGTCTTTACAATCTAAACTCTATATTGGAATTTATGCTTCTGCAGCTCTCTATCTAGTTCACTAAATTCGCAAAAAAATAGCGCTTGCAAAGCGCAAATGTGATAAGTTTTAATCGCAGTGAGTAACAAGCTTTATTCATTTTTAGAGAGAATTACTAACAAAATTGTGCCCGATTATTTATACCAAAAACTTGCCAATTCACAACAGACACGCAATGCTTTTTGATTTTTCCAATCTGAATTCCTATTGGCTCTGAAAATTCGCTTTATATCCTACACCTCAAGCTTCCGTAATTTTATTAAAAATTATTTTATTTATTTTTTAATTATACATTTAAAATATTTAATTTGAAATATCTATCTTCCAGCGTTAGTCAAACAACACAATGATTGATACATATAATTACACGGCTACATCTACGAGAATTAGTTATTTAATTAACTTATCAAATACTTAAATTGTCTATTCTATACATTCTCTTAAATACGACAGTTAGCACTGTTTGATTGCACTACTACAAAAACGAAAAATGCTACATTTTCAATAATAAGTTTTACACAATACTTTAAATCAAGTTTGCGAGTTTGAAGTAAACACAAATCACATTGTATTTAACCAGTCGTCGAACAACATAACAAAACTACCGCCAGTCGCACGCACTAAGTTTACAAAGTTTTACTGCAAAAATCTTAATTAAGCTCATTGGTTTGTAAACGCCCCGGCTTCAAGTAAATGCCGTACGACGTTACAAACTCGGTTAAGGTGCTCGGAATAGAGATTTGTTACTGATAGGGGGCCCTTAAGAGGGCCTGGTCGTGCGTTCTCCTGAATTATTCAGACTATGAAGATGTCCTAGAGCCTTGGGTGGACTCTGGTTGTTGTTCCTCCCGTTGTCGAGTTGTAACCACGATGTGGAAAACGTCGTTCAGGTTCTGCAATTAATTGGCTCGTCTCGCTGGTTGTACCGCAAACAGATGAGTCACGGATGTAGCCAATTGTTGGTCAAACTATCAAATCACCAGCGTAGGTATTGACAGCCGACAGAACGCACACGCGTAACGCAAAGCAGAATGCAAATGCTATAATTGACTTAGATAGTTAGGAGTCATACAGGTCTTGAGAACACCTGACCCATTAATTACTTACATATGTCAGTATAAACTAAGAATTGTATAGTGTAGAAAAGGCAATTCATCCGGTAGACCGGTTTCGTCCTTATTGGGAACTCATCAAGTACTGGCCAGAATTTGCCGCGGACAGGTAAATTAGCCTAGATGCCATTAAGAATGAGCAATAATCATAATTATGAGAACTCCTAGAATAAATATTTATGGCTCAGCGGTTAGAGCACGAGATTCCGAAGCAGACGTGGCCAGGTTTGAGTCCTGTCCGCGGCAAATTCTGGCCAGTACATGATGAGTTCCCATAAGGACGAAACCGGTCTACTGGATGAATTGCCTTTTCTACACTATACAATTCTTAGTTTATACTGACATGTGTAAGTAATTAAAGGGTCAGGTGTTTATATCAAGACCGCAACCTTGATTATAATAATTGTTATCACCACCCGCGCAACAAATGTTCGTTTAACTGACTTGCATGGTAAATTGCTGTGCTTAAATAGCATGCCATGTCAACTTGCACACTATTGGTTAAACGGCAAGTTTCGCTTTTTTCTCATTGGTGCAACGTAAATAACATTGAATTTAATTTACGCAATATGTCGGCCAATAATTTGTGTCGTTACAGGTTTATCAGTTTAATTTTAAGAAATGTGTATATACTGACGGCACTTCTAATTATGTTACATTTTCTTACGAATATCTCATCAGCGCCCTATCATTTATTGTTTACATTTAGAAAACTCAAATAAACTACGATTTAAAGGTTAATTTATTAAACTGACATATGTTGTTTGTATAATGAAACGAACTTTGGTTGTGCAGACAGTGATAAAAATTACTTTTAATCAAGGTTGCGAACTTGACGTATACACCTGACCTATTATGTACATACGTTTCTCAGTATAAGCTAAGCATTGTATAGTGTAGAAAAGGCAATTCAACCAGTAGACCGGTTTCGTCCTTATTGGGAACTCATCACTTACTGGCCATAATTTGCCGCGGACAGGGCTCGAACCTAGGAACGTCTGCTTCGGAATCTGGTCTCCAAACTACTCAGCCACTCGGTCTACTGGATGAATTGCCTTTTTCGCACTATCTAATGCTTAGTTTATACTGACAAATGTATATAAATAATGGGCCAGGTTTATGTAACAAATTCGCAACCTTGATTAAAAGTAATATGTTTCGTGTGGCAAGTTTTGTTGAAATCAACATGTTGTGGTTAAGTCGCATACCTCCTTTTTCTTGTTTATACTTTGGAATGCATTGCGCCAGAGCAGTCGATCCGGAATAAGAAAAACATTAACAGCGTATTCCTATTTGTGGTAATTGTGCCTCAAGACGAGATATGTAGGTGGTCTGAATTAATCATTACACAAAGCTCCACTCTTTTTTGCATTAATTACTCAGAAACGCCTAACGTTGTGACTGTTATATTCATTATCAACACATTCAGACTCATAATGTTTGGTATTTAATGGTTACCTATTAGTTCTGTGCAAGATTTTATTAGATTTTTCTGACATCCCGCCCAGCTGAGTTTTGCTACTCTATAAAGGCATTAACTTGTTTCGAAATTATTATTTTTCCAACATTTTAGCATGATTTTCGCAAAATAGAGGATGAATACATTGCACGTATTCCACTATAAACCTGTTCTTCCACATAATACGTCTTTGTGTATTTTTTAACTTTATCACAGGGTTTACGATTGTTGGCGGGTTGTACTCTACCTGTGAAACACTATAAAGGTGCTGCATCTAACATTAATTTGAGCAATCTACAGCATAATCGTCCGGTTGATGATCGCAAGCAAATGACCCACGTAGACGGCCCTATTAAATATGTTAAACCTGACATGGAGAGAGAAGCGAATACGGAAGTGGGCGTGGCTATTGGAAGTCATCTCCGTTTGAGGACTCACACTAACGATGATTTGGCTAGCCAAAAAGCGGCCCTAACTCGAACCTCTTTAGATGAATCCTCTCTTGTATTCCCTCCTTCACATCCTTCACCGGCCAAAGTAACACTTCCAAAGCCTTCTCCATTAGCAAAACAATACAACGATATTTCTTCGGTCGGAGTTCACCCAAAACGCGCTGCTGATATTGCACGTAAGTAAGCATAAAATCGTAAAAATTTATCATTTTACTTCTAGGATAATTTCCACATTTGGAAGCAAGATATACTCAAAACAAGTTTGCTACCATCCAGATTGTTTTATTTTAAGTAACTTTAGTAACGCTACCATTTTATCAAATATTTCTTTGCGCGTTCAGCATCAACCTTTTGGTTTCTTGTTTGGAAAATTCGCACAAGCAGGTTCCATATTCTTTTTCCCTCGCATTTGTATTTTTTAACTATTTTGAACGAAGTCCATTAGATAAATATTGTTCTAAGCAATTATTATTAATTATGCTTTCTAAAAATGTTGGATTTGAATTTTTTGATGAATGAACAAAATTAAAAATTTTGAGATTGTCATTCTTTATACTACTTATTAATAACAGTAATAATAATAATAATAATAATAATATAATATATTAATAATAATAATAATATTTATGCACATTTTATATCTAAATCGATGCAATCGTAGAGGTGTTTAATTTTGATTTGAGTAATTCTAGAATATTCAGCGTCTGCTAGCAATTAAATTTAACACTGTTTTTCAAGTTTCAATTGAGGCCTAGTTCACAAACTCTGGATCCATCTAATCCCCGCCTTTTATTTCCACATGCGAAACTTAGTACTTTGCGGGATATACTTCTGCATAAGAATAAGTCATTCGAGTCAGTGTGATATGGCATATATGAAACCATTGGTCCAATGCCGCATAGTGGTCACATTGTCAGGTATTGCGATCATATCGCTGCGATGTTTTTTTTTATTTTATACGGGATTTCTGACATGTTACTGGTTTCCGTAAGAAGCAGGTTGTCTACGGAATGGTCCTGTAATGCCGATAAATTGAGATAGAATTTTTTTTATAGTTGCGATGAATGTTTCACATTTCGAATAAACCAATGTTTTTTCGCAATGGAAAATGTGGTCTACATCTAGTGGTTATTTATTATTTAATTTTTAGCACTCCATCTTAAATTGCACAACTAATCGAAACTCGCCGGAGACCTAATAATTCGCGTTATTTACTGTTTGAACATTCATTTTGATCTTTCACACCCATTTTATGATCTATTCATATCATGGAGTGGCATTGACATGACGAAATATATTTGCACACCGAGTTTATCTCGACATTCTTTAATTAGGTCAAACGTTAATTTTTATAATCTTGCGTGAACTTTGTTAACTGATCTCTCAATATTAACGAAAACGTTTGAAATTATGATTGATGCGTAGTTAAGTTACCTTTCTTTTCACGAAAAATATTAATCTATGCATTTTGAAAAATTTTATTCAATCAAATGTTCTCGTTTCAATAATGCAAGCCAAATTAAATTTCTGATTTCATTTATCTTCTTGACGTATAAAAATTCGATAAGTAATTTAATCAATTGAGTCCAAAACACTTACACTAACATTAATCATAGTTAGCACAGTTAAAATGCTTGCCATACAATTACAGTAGTATTCAGAATTAAATTAGTTTTAACAAAGATGAGTTTTTCTATGATAATATTTTTGTTTAAACTGAACAATTTGTAACGGGATTACATTTGAAAATCAAAACTGGTGAATAAACCAAGTGGTCTTTCTAGCCCAAAAGGTATATTTTCAATTAAAAGCGAAAATGAGAGAAATATCAATTTACAAAATTTACTCTTTTTTGCAGTGCCCACACCAATTCGATACGTATTTCGCCATCAGTGAATTTGGTCAGTTAGAACTCATAGATATAATATTAATCAATGCTATATTTTCTGTTGTAATATTTCTGTTAAAAACCGTGTTGTAAAACAAAATAAAATTTAAAAATTGTGCAATTTATGTTAAAATTTGTACAACTTTCCGTCAAGCAAAAGAAATTTTGTAAAAAGTCATAATTATAATAATATGTATAAAAAAATTAATATATTGAAACTTTCATTAGTATTATTCCAAAACAGGGAAAAATTCTTAAAATTTTATCGAATAAATAATTATAAAATTCAATTTCCTCCTAATTATATCTTCATCCATTTTATTTCAATATTTCACCTAATATTATTACTATATTTTAGTATTCTCAATTTTAAATCTTTTGGACACGTGTCAGATTAAAATAAAATAGTAGTTTTCAATTTTCTGTTAATAAAATGACTATTAGTATTAAAATTTCCTACCTAATTTCATAATAGCCGCTTCAAGTTTCCCGAGGCCCATGAGCGATCAAATACATTAAGTTGAGCTCATCTTAGTCATTGTGATCACACACATCCCAAGAGATATGTATATATACTCTCAAGCATATATATATATATATATATATATATATATATATATATATATATATATATATATATATATCTAATTAGAAAGAAGTATTCACAAAAATTTTTGAACATCTTACTAATAAATTTCAAGGGAAAGCTAATTTATTGATAAATAATTTAATTTTTAATGAGGAATTGGATAAATCACATGTTATTATGTATTATGTGTTGCGCACCTAGTAACAAATTATTTAAATTATGACCAGAAGGATAAACCAAAGAAAGCGGGAACGGAAAGTATAATCTCATGCACATTCGTTTCGTGCTTACTGGCGACTAATCAGTGGGAGTCGGTATTACGTCCTCTAATCGCTATATATTTGGGTGAGGAATGTGGGAAATTAGGTCGGCACAATCTCCTAGACGAATGTGTAGACCTGCAGTGGTGAAGCTAACATAATCTAAAGTCTCGAAAATGCGACTTGAACGCTAATTCACTCTATACAATGTATATACCGAATCTGTAAAGGATACCAACACTATGGCTGTTGTGTCAGTATTCGATACCAACATTGTAGTACCGAAAAGGTACATGGTACTAACACTATGGTTGCCGAGTCAATACATGGTACCAACACGATGGATATCAATGTATGCTATAGTTTACCAAAATTGAGAATTACAAATATTTCTGAAAACTTGTTACTCCAGTAAATCCATACACTCTGGCCTCGATCACATGTTTTCTCCTTAATACATAGAGAAACAGACGCACCCATTATCAATGGTATAGCGCAGATTCACATAGTAAATATCCTTTTAAGAACCATTGTTAACCTCCAACGTTCTCTTCAACAAATAAAATTTGCACATTTCTATGTCATAGAATAAGCAAACACACATAATTACTGGACCAAATATTGATTAATTTGTTTAATCTTTTTTTGGTTGTCGACAAATATAAACTAGTTGAAAGTGATAGATTGGCATAGTTGGATGGGGTAGTCATTTGGAGCAATAAACCGGTAACCAAAGCACTGAAATATTTTCAGCATTTTCTCGTTGATCACCCGCACATACTAAAAAGAAATAAAATTTCTATTATATATATATATATATATATATATATAATATGTAAATAATGAATTCATTTATAGCTTCTACCAATTTTATGTTTAGGAAAGAAATTTATGCGCATATTCGGAGAGTCCTAAAGGCACAGGTACTGTCGGTTAAAGTATCGAACACACACACGCATAATTTGGAAACTCAAACAGAGCACCACTGAAGCTTAAAAGAAACATTTGTTACGCAATTTATCTTACGAAACGAAGAAGGTCTGTTCTGAAGAATTACAATGGAATGAACTGGTGTGCCTCAAAACAACTTTATTAGAAAATGGATAAAACCAAAATTTTGTTTAAGCAAACATAGATCATAAACAGTGATAAAAAAGCAAAGAAGGCGTACCTTAAAAAAAGGCAACGTACATCAGTATATCTATAAATGAAAAAGAACTATCCAAACTATTTATTTAATTAAATGAACAGTGGTTGCACAGACGGTGATAACAAATATTTAAATGGCAGTTGCGGTGTCGATGCAAACACCTGTCTTTTATGTGCATACATTTGTCAGTATAAACTAAGTATTGTATAGGGTTGAAAAGGCAATTCATTCAGTAGGCTGGTCTCGCCATTATTGGGAACTCATCACGTACAGTCCAGAATTTGCCGCGGACCGTGCTCGAACATGGACACGTCTGCATCGGAATGTGGTGCTCAAACCACTGAATTATCTTGTATGTATATAATAGGACTGGTGCTTACATCAAGACCGCAACCTTAATTTAAATTTAAAAAAAAATTTACTTGAAGATTTAAAAAAACCGTGATATCTCGTATGCCCAACACACAATTCATGCTTGTTTATACAAATACATGACTGCAAAATTTAAATGTAAATGATAAACGTTATACGACCGATAAGTCGAACATTGTTAATTTACACAAATGCCAAATCTGTTCAATGCGCTGTCGGCTCAACTGGTCGATTAATAAAGAAACGAATTCAAGGGTCATTTTAGACTACGTAAAGCTGGTATGAGGCCGCACATTTATTTATAAGTTGAACACATTGCTTATAAACTTCAAAATCCAAATCAGCCGGAATTCAAAGTGTTATTCATAGCACTAAAAGAACAAGACTTACGTGCAATCAGACAAAAATGTTGAACAGCATAACAAAACTACCGCCAGTCGCACGCACTGACGCGTTTCGACCTTCAATGATCATCATCAGAGTATGACGGCAAACTGCCTAGCGAGGATCATGGTCATGAACATTAGCTATTTGTAGCTTTCTCCACACACACACACACACACACACACACACACACATGTGTATTATATATATATATATATATATATACATACACGTGTTTGTGTGTGTGTGTGTGTGGGAGGCTAAAATATATATATATATATACATATATATATATATATATATATATATATATATATATATATATATAGACAATACAATTAAAGAATAATTGATTTCGCGGCTGGTGGTAATAATGCTTCAAATCAAATTTTCGAGCTTGAAGTAAACACCAATCCCATTGTATTTAACCAGTCGTCGAACAACATAGCAAAATCCGTTTTTAACGCTACCAGTCACCTGGGCGAACTGAATAATTAAAATAAAAGCACACAAAAATATATACATATAACCCATAGTTTATACAGGAAAACATAATTAAAAACTTTATAACTCAATTATCCTATCATGTTATCTTTGTGATCTACACAATTTATGCCTTACTTGAAATCAAATGCAAATATTGTAGTGGTTTTTTTGTAAAGTTCAAATGAACATCATGGCGAAAGATCACTAACTTTATTATAACTCATGATTTTTTTTAAATCGAAAGCTCATTTTTTCCCTTCAAATCCAAAAAATCATTTATTTCCCTATATGAATAAGAAATTACACAGTAGCGCTTTTGCTTTTCTTTTCACCTGGCTGTACTAGAATTATTTATTTCGCCAGAATTTTCAATCTCCAAATCCGGAGATCGAAATTTCTGGAGAAATGAGGTAGACAGCAGATGCAAACAAATCGGATCGCAACCCGATAATCAGGTAAATGATCTATTGCTGTCACGCAACATATTTCTTTTAAATCTTAGTTAAGGCACTGTCGAATAGGAAATTGCGCATTTGGTCAACAGATTGTTTGCAGAGTGGTTTGCATTGTGTGCGTAATGCTCTTATAATTATTGGCTACCAACCACATTTTATGCATAAGTGTAAACGTAATTATATAATAAAATCCGCTGGGAATATTTGTATTGTTGAAAAGAAGCCTGTGTATATTCACTTACATTTTACAGGTGAAAAGGCAATGGAGTGCATATGAGAGAGATTGCATTCCGCTTTGGTTTTGACATATTTTGCAAATTCTTTAAATCAAGTTTGCGAGCTTGAAGTAAACACCAATCCCATTGTATTTAACCATTCGTCGAACAGCATGACAAAAATAACGCCAGTCGCAATGCAATGACGCGTTTCGACCTTCCATGATGATCATCAGAGTACGACGGAAAACTGTCTAGCGGGGATCAATCCGCATTAAAAAGAAAAATTATATATGCGGCTCTTACCTCTAGTAGTCTCGCATACATTGAACTTGACTGGAAATGTCGGCTGCACAATTTCTATGCAGTCACGAACATTAATTGTTTGTAGCTTTCGCCACATATACATATATAGGCAACACAATTTAACAATAATTGTTTGCGCGGGTGGTGGTTACAATTATTTATTTAAATCAAGTTTGCGAGCTTGAAGTAAACACCGATCCCATTGTATTTAACCAGTCGTCGAACAACATTACAAAACTACCGCCAGTCGCACGCAAATGATTTATTTATGATAATATCCACCACCAAACTTCTACTACCTAGTGTGAAAAATAAGATCCCACTGCAGTTTGAATCTTCGGTCAATTATATGTAGCCAGAGGCAGTAGAAGATTGAATTCACGATTGTCAAAGCACATACCAACCTGGTTGGTGCAAAATAAGATTGATGCTGGACTTACGTTTATAACAGAAAACATGTCATGTCCTGCTAAACTTGCGACATGCGAACGAAGCGCTTCAAAATTTTAATAACAGCCAGGTTTGCTGGCATGCTTTACAATTATTTAAGCTATTTAGTTATGTCGACTTCGTCCAGCACTGTGCAAGCAAAAACAATTTTTTCGTGCACTGGCACAAACATGGGGCTATCCAAGTCTCACGTAGAACTGTGCTTAGTTACATTTCCTCTTTTTTCAACATATTTAATTAATATGTACAATCAAACGAACATTGGTTGCGCGGGCGGTGATAAAAATTACTATAATCAAGGTTTCGAACTTGATATAAACACCTGACCCATTAAGTACATACATTTAGTCAGTATAAACTAAGAATTGTATGGTGTAGAAAGGCAATTCTACCAGTAGATCGGTTTCGTCCTTATTGGGAATTCATCACGTACCGGCCAGAATTTGCCGCGGACAGGACTCGAACCTGAGCACGTCTGTTTCTGAATCTGGTGCTCTTAGCCACCAAATTATAGCAAATGTTATCACCACCCGTGCAACCAACGTTCGTTTAATTATATAAATGTTCATTTCAATACCACTTCCCCATGTAGTGTGGTGTCTGTTCAGTAATGACAGATTGGGGATGATTAGTTGGAACTTTGCGTCTAAATAGATGCCATGTGGGCTCCACTTAAAAGGAAAAAAGACTGACTGAGTTACACTTGTTATTGTATAACTGAAAGTTTTGTGCAGTGTAGTGTGCGGTAGGGTGGCTCAGCTGTTAGAGCACCAAATTCCGAAGCAGACGGTCCCAGGTTCGAGCCCTGTCCACGGCATATTCTGGCTGGTACGTGATGAGTTCCGGTCTACTTGATGAATTGCCTTTTCTACACTATACACCTCTTAATTTATACTTATTACTATGTATAATATTTTGCAAATTTTTGAATGTGGACTGTTTTTCCATCTAAAAAGTACGTCATTCATTCACATTTTCGGTAAAACCAGCTGACAAGATAGAGCGAAACCTCTATTGTGTCATTTAAATTCTTTTGAAAATCGGAACGGAAATAAATTTTTTGAGCATCTGAAGAAAAAATGTCCTACAGACATTGTAGTTAAATGGAATTGTGTATTAGGTGTTGCGCACCTTGTAACAAATTAGTTCAAATATGTCCAGAAGGATGAACCAAAAACAGCTTGAACGGAACTTATAATCTCGTGCACATTCTTTTCGAGCTAACTGGCGACTCACCAGTAGGAGCCGCTATTACGCTCTTTACCCACTATATATTTGGGTGAGTAATTTTGGATAATAGGACAGTGCACATTCCTCGAACAAATATATAATGGGTAAAGAGCGTAATTCCGGCTCCTACTGACGAGACCCCAGCAAGCACGAAACGAATGTGCACGAGATTATACGTTCCGTTCATGTTGTCTTTGGTTCATCCTTCTGATCATATTTGAACTAATTTGTAATACACAATTGCATATATATATTGTTTAACTATTAAAATAGTGCTACTAATCACTAACCAAATAATTAACTAACGAATAAATATTTATATAATTTAACGAACATTGGTTGCGCTGGTGGTGATAGCAATTATTATAATCAAGGTTGCGGTCTTGATATAAACACCTGACCCATTAATTACTTACATATGTCAGTATAAACTAAGAATTGTATAGTGTAGAAAAGGCAATTCATCCAGTAGACCGGTTTCGTCCTTATTTGGAACTCATCATGTACTGGCCAGAATTTGCCGCGGACAGGACTCAAACCTGGCCACATCTGCTTCGGAATCTCGTGCTCTAACCGCTGAGCCATAAATATTTACTCTAGGAGTTCTCATAATTATGATTATTGCTCATTCTTAATGGCATCCAGGCTAATTTACCTGGATTTTAATGATTTTGCAAATCTTCAGCTCTCTCACATTGCATGTCTTGTCGCCTTCTGTGTATATGTTGTAATAACCAGGACTTCTACAACACCTTCCTCCTTCAATGATAAATCGCCTAGCTTATTCTAGCTCTCCAAGACGCCTGCTGAGATACCTTCAGGTAGTTTAATGACGACTGTAATTTTATTCGCGCTTTCTCTGTCTTCAATATATCGCTCGCTGTTGACGAGTTGCAATGTGGTTTGTTCTACTTAGGATACCGTAACTTTGACACCAGGCTTCAGCCGAGTAAAATTTAGATGTCTGAGATAGGTCTGCATTTGAAATGCTATCACGTCTCGTACCAATGTCTTGGCCGGCACTAGCAATTCTTGCAACTAGCACTTGACCTCGTTTGTTCACAGAACCGGTTCACTGGCAAGTGAACTTCTCATCCCATCATTAACACCATCGAAGCCAACTCTGTTGTGTTTGCTTTTTTATCCCGCATCGCTATCTCAAAGAAGTTTAGTTGATTCTGTCAAATACGTGTCTTCTATTGACTTCAACGGCGAAGAACTTTTGATGCGCTCGTTCCGCCACCGTATTTGTCTTTATGTAATATGTTGCCGATCGCACATTATTCACCTCTAAGCCATGATATGACTGTTTGAATTCTGCTAATCAACCCAGCGGTCCTTGATACGTGACAAGTGCAACCTATGCACCATAGTGACTCAGCCATCTCTCCACATGACACTGTGTGATGTTAGCAAACGTCAAAAAGTCTACCAACCGTGTAAACTTGTCGCCCATTGTGAAGATGCATTTCGTACCTCTGAAAGCCACTGAAACTGACAATAATAAATTAACCTGGAAACACTGATTCTTCAGAGTAGCATTGGCTGCCTGCGTCATGACCTTTCCACGAAGTTTATATTAAATTTTTAGCAGATGGTGTACGGTGGATAATACTTTTGAATGACTCTCTTCATACCAAAGTTTCTGACAGCCTATTGGCACCAAGATGACCTAGCGTCTCGTGCCAAAATTGGACGACAGCTCTTAAACCCTTTGAAACGTACCTCTGCGCCGCTTTACCATTTTGGATACGAATACTCTCTACATCTGGGAAAGCATCCGAAACTGCTTAGACAGTGCCTCATCGTACGCCAACTGCTCTAACAGACGCTTGCACGTTTGGTCCTACTGTTGGGCGACACTAATACCCAATAAGAGAGATATTCGCACTTTATGCAATCAACTCAATGCACCCGCGGCCCTATTTCCAGCTCCTATTCGGACAGTTCCCCGCGTGCTCGATACACGTAAAGGCTTCCCAATGTACAGTTACCGCTGATGTATCAATGCTTTATGTTGCGTATCCCCGTCTACATGGACTCCGATGATTTAGTTCCGAAATTTGCTCACTACCTACTGTACTGCTAGCCACTACTGTTTAGTCGCGGAATAGTTGCTTTCTACGTAGCAAAAACGTGCGATTGGCGTATTGTGCCGTTTCACCATCAATTTGCAGCAGTGTGCCGATGCCAACGTCTAACGCACTGGTGTCGACTGATGTTGATCACCGATAAACAACACTACCGTTGCCTTCACCGACTTACGCTTTACTTAAACAACAGAGTGGCACGTCTTCTGTCCAGAAACGTGCACACCTGCTTTTTCGTTTTTGTCTTGGATGCTCCTTTATCGGTTTAAAAGAAGAGTCGACTGGCCTACATAATTTGGCGACAACAACGTGGTTAATTAACTTGACTTGTTCTACGAGTTGTATGTTATCGGGATAAAGGTGAAAACGCCCCCACAATGCCTTATATAGTGGTGCATTTATGTGACATTCTAGCTGCGCTTTGTGGGCAATAAAATCTATACCATAGTCGATGTACGCTTCAATATTTGACATGTCTGCCACAAATTCGTCCCTCACACATGGGAATAAAGGTGTTGTCTTTATAGAAAAAGCACTTGTGTAAACTGGTAATAAACTTTCAGTTCATGCACAGTCAACTTCCATCAATCGTTACAGTTGTACACCAATTGAAAAAAAACCATTTACAATTGAAAAACTCGCGAGATTATATGCATTAGCACAATACTAGCCTATGTTTTTGGCGTTGTGACGGCATTTATCTAACTGAAATCCGCGGCTGGCCTCGACGATCCACCATTCTCTGTTACATAGACCATATTGGTCCTAAAAACAGTTGACTACGGCTTGATCACTTCAGCTTTTACCATTTTCTTTCTGACGGCAATGGCTTCCGACAAATTCTTGGTTGGAAGTTCATACAGTCGCGGGGTTTGGTACCTTGCTTTTAATTCCAGCTCAGCTGATATCCTGACATTGGCGGATTCGTATCTACATACAGGTAGGCGATTAAAATAAAATAGTACAAATTTCTCAAATTTCCACCCACCAGCAAGATTTCGACTGCTCGAGGTCACTTTGCAACACGCCGCTCCTGGTCTGCGTTCGTTGTTCCACCAAAGGTAATGAAGGCCGAACACTTTATTTTTACGGCTGTCAGTTTTTCTCAAAATATAACACTGAAGCCTTCGTATCAGCCTTTACAAATTGCCACTAATATTCATATCAGTTTATACTTATCACGGTCTTCTAGAACCCACAGCTCCTGGGGCGCTGGACCGAGGCTTAATGTAATTACGAGTAACATGCGGACAACATTAACACAGATCATGAACATGGCACCAACGCCGTAAATGTTCTCTTATCTGGCTGCATGCTGCATGGCTGTGGGAACTAGACATAAAAAGGTTGACATCGCTTGTTGTATAATCCAAAGCAACACACCTTCATTTCATTCATACACAGGATTCGACTAGTCGACCTCTTCGGTTGGTTCGGTATCAAACGCTTTTCATTGCATCAAACTACCTTTGGCATATTGCATAGTTACTAGGTCCTCTTGAACGCTTGTAGACGACATTTCCCTATCCACAAATAATTGGTACCTGTCTGTTCGTAAAAAGATTGACATCGCATGTTGTATAATCCCCAGCAACACACCTTTATTTCATTCATACGCAGGATTCGATCAGTCGACATCTTCAGTTGGTTCGGTATCGGACGCTATTCATTGCATAAAACTACCTTTGGCATATGGCATAGTTACTAGGTCCTTTCGAAAGCTTGTAGACGACACATCACTATCCACCAGGTACATGGTACTTGTCTGTCCCTAAAAAGGCTGACATCGCTTATTGTATAATAACAAGCAACACACCTTCATTTCATTCATACGCAGGATTCAATCAGTCGACCTCTTCGGTTGGTTAGGTTTCAGACGCTTCTCACTGCATCAAACTACATTTGGCATATTGCATAGTTACTAGCTCTTTTTGAACGCTTGTAGACGACACTTCCATATCCACCAGGTAATTGGTACTTTTCTGTCCCTAAAAAGGCCGACATCGCTTGTTGTATAATTCCAAGCAACACACCTTCATTTCATTCATACGCAGGATTCGATCAGTCGACCTCTTCGGTTGGTTCGGTATCGGAAGCTTTTCATTGCATCAAACTACCTTTGGCATATTGCATAGTTACTAGGTCTTTTTAACGCTTGTAGACGACACGTCCCTATCCACCAGATAATTGGTACTTGTCTGTCCTTAAAAGGTTGATTTCGCTTGTTGTATAATCCCCAGCAACACACCTTTATTTCATTCATACGCAGGATTCGATCAGTCGACCTCTTCTGTTGGTTCGGTATCACACGCTTTTCATTGCAACAAACTACCTTTGGCATATTGCATAGTTACTAGGTCTTTTTGAACGCTTGTAGGCGACACATCCCTATCCATCTGGTACTTGGTTCTTGTCTGTCCCTAAAAAGGTTGACATAGCTTGTTGTATAATCCCCAGCAACACACCTTTATTTCATTCATACGCAGGATTCGATAAGTCGACCTCTTCAGTTGGTTCGGTATCACACGCTTTTCATTGCAACAAACTACCTTTGGCATATTGCATAGTTACTAGGTCTTTTTGAACGCTTGTAGACAACACATCTCTATCCATCTGGTACTTGTTTCTTGTCTGTCCCTAAAAAGGTTGACATCGCTTGTTGTATAATCCCCAACAACACACCTTTATTTCATTTATACGCAGGATTCAATCAGTCGACCTCTTCTGTTGGTTCGGTATCGGAAGCTTTTCATTGCATCAGACTACCTTTGGTATATTGCATAGTTACGAGGTCTTTTTGATCGCTTGTATACGACACTTCCCTATCCGCCAGGTAATTGGTTCTTGTCTGTCCCTAATTTTGATGCTTGTCCTTGCCTCACTCATTAGCCGATCGTACGGTTTGCTCTGAGCTTTTTGCCGACAGAATGGTAAATGTAACAGAGAATCGCGGAGCCGTCCTCCACAGATTACGAACAGTCTGCATCCAACTCACTTGGGCTAGAATATTTTCCCGCTTTTGCTTTTCTGTAGACTTAATTAAAAATAACCTTGCATCTAAT
Organism: Eudiplozoon nipponicum; assembly: GCA_029291075.1. Classification (NCBI taxonomy): domain Eukaryota; kingdom Metazoa; phylum Platyhelminthes; class Monogenea; order Mazocraeidea; family Diplozoidae; genus Eudiplozoon; species Eudiplozoon nipponicum. The sequence goes on from JAQBSW010004099.1 coordinate 45,982, forward strand.
GAATTAGGCGTTGACTGATAGGAGCTTTGCGGTGTAGCTGATACCAATTATGCGGCATCCGTGCGATGCTAGATGAAGCAGAAGCGATGTGGCTTAGTTATCATCGAGGCCCGGGCTTTGGTTAGTGATAAGCCGGGCAAAGAATCGGCCAATCAGTTGATCAATCGCATGACGCAGCTGCCGTTTCAATTTACATTTTGCCTTACAATTGGACAAATCGGAATATCTCGTTATGCACCGCCTGTGGTCTAGGCTGTAAATGGAGCAATGCGTGCTGTTTAATTGCGCTGAAGGGCGAGCGTGTTGTAAGTACTAAACAAGCGTCTGCTGTGTAATCAACTAACGAATGTCTTGCCACCCGCACTACAGTTGCGTTGAAAAGATACTACCGATTACTAAACCACTTACAGATGTGCCATAATTTTAAAATCTCCGAATCTGCATTACCGATGATACGCTAGTGAATCTCCTGTCTGGCGCTCGCCATTGTTATCCCTGAAGGTCAGCATGGAGATATTGAGCCACTCGTTCAGCAATTTAATAACTTCATCAACCGCACGACTCCTGGGCGATTTTAAATAGGAGAACCCAATAAAGCAGTTTGAAATGCTTATAGAGAGACAAAAAATATAAATTAGCTTAGTTGTTCAACAGACAATCAATAACTGTTGTCTAAGGCTTCTGGTCACCAGACCGATCTAAACCATTGCATTAAAAACCTTCAAAAATGTGTTCATATAGTCTGAAGTCCAAACCATAAATTATGTCTAAACTGTGAATAACGTGACTATCTTCCTATTCTACCTGTGCAGACTACTTAATTCATCAGGTTTTAAAATAAGTACAAAAATATTATACACATTTTACCATAAAGTTGAAACAAATAACATGACTCAACAGTCTCAAATTTCGTTGTTGCCTTGGGCGGCCTATTAACTCATGAATTCTTTTAAATAGATTCATATAAATATGCACTCATTATATGTTAACAATTTAACGATGAAATCAATTCTATTCGTCAGTAACAAAATTAACCAACAAATATCTGAATTCTATGAGTCCTCTTACTAATGATATTTATTATTTTCAAACTGCATCTATTTGGCTTCTATTTGACAATATTCTGCTCCTTAGCGTATCATGCCCTGTCTTCTTTGTGTTAGCATTGAAGATACCTGTTCTTCTGCAACTGTGGGGTTGAGGCTTTACCTCATATATGATAAAAGAGCTTTATCCGATTAACTGAAGCAGAAGAGGACAAATTAAACCCCGAAAGATGCGTCTCTGTCAGAAGAAAGTTCCTATTAGAGCATAACTATACTGAATAGATGATTTATATAATAAAGGATAATCAGTTGATTTTACGGCAGATTCGAGCAAATATGGTACTTCAGACCAGCTGATTCTTAAAAAACATAGGAAAGTACTAATAGGAACAAAATTTACGGGATTTAAACTTAAAGAATTGTGAAGTTCTCGACACGGAATAAGATTGGTTAACACTGTCAGACGGGCTCCATCTATAATTGTACGTAAAGATATGCAATACAAAACAGCTCCGAAACGTTGCATATTATTGTCATCCAATACGCTATCAAAGGTAGACACCATTATTCTGTTCTAATGTTCGTACAAGCTCTAGTGGTTTTTTATTAGTAACAGGGACGTTAACATCGTGACGTAGTTACTATGTTGAAGTACAAATGGTTTCCCTTGTAATATATAGATTCAATGTGAATACATTTGAAGCATTTTATTCATTGACGCAAGCCAAGATAATAATAATAATAATAATAATAATAATAATAATAATAATAATAATATTTGTGTGTAGTATTATTATTAATAATAATAATAATAATATAATATTATTATTAATAACCAATCAGAGTTTATTTTATGTCTGCTAGCTTGACTTAAACAACATAACCGAATTTGCGTAATCTAAAATCCATTTGGTGCGTTATGTTTCGCACGAAAATATAATGAGTTTATCTGCGTTCTTACAAATTTACAAAAAAACTATTGAATTATTTAGTTTGATTTTGAATGCCTTAGCTAATATTAAAACGCGTTTATATTAAAAGTGGCTTCAATTCATTTACATCGTGTTTTTGGCTTTTCTTGGTGATTGACTTCCGTTAAAAGTCGCTTATACTACTTGTTATCTAATTCCTGTTAGCGGGTAGCCACTCAACATTAAGATCGGTCACATAAGGCTTGCTGTGCAGAGTAAAAATTTCGTGCGATTTCCTTTTTCGTTGTTAGTCAGCTGTTACACAATGACAAATAATATTTTGGTGCTAAGGTGATTTATGACCGATCTTCAAATGCATTTTCCCAATCGGCTCGTAAAATATGCACATATTGATCAGGAAATGTTTGTGAAAAGTATAGAATTACGATGTTTGTGCACATTTATAATAGCATTCATTGTTTTATTATAGGATTTCTGCGAATACTCTTTTAAAATTCTCAGTCTGACAACGTCATTCATTTTTACATGCGATATCGAACAATGAAGTATTTGTGTATTTGATATTGCGCACCTTAATTCAAATATGACCAGAAGGATAAACCAAAGACAGCATGGACGGAAAGTACTTTCTCGTGCACAATCGTTTCGTGCTTACTGGCGTCTAATCACTAGGAGCCAGTAAAACATCCTTTACCTTTGGGTGAGGAATGTGAGAAAATAGAACAGTGCCATCTACTGTACGAAAGTTTAAGCCTGCAGTATTGAATCTAATTTCACATAAAGTCTTTGACAGCGCAACTTCAGAGGCAACTCCCTATATGTAATATATAAGGAATCTGTAAATGGTTCCAACACCTTGGCTATTGTGTCAGTACCCGATACCAACATTATGGTACCGAAAATTACATGGTGCCATCGCTAATGTTGCCGAGTCTGTACATGGTACCAACACGATGGATTTCAATGTATGCTATAGTTCACCAAAATTGAGAATTACATCTATTTCTGAACACCTATACTCCATCAATTCCATACACTCTAACCTTGATCGATATAAGTTATTTCATGCGCACATTAATGATGCTATTCATGATTTTCGGAAACACTTTTTAACGCTATGTTTATTTTTCTTATTTTATTTTAAACTGTCTGCTTCATTTAAAAGCTCTATCTCTTGTCACTTATTTTATTTGAAATTTTAAAATAAAATGCCATATTTTATTTTCATTCTGTATTATATTTTGTCATGATTTTGTGTTTCCATTAATTGAAATTGAAGCGGTTATTCGTGTATTAAGTTAAAATTTCTGCAAGATTTTTTTCATTTATCACCACTGGAATCCGTTGTATTTGAATTGCAAGATGCTATAAACACATTGATGAAAATCCAAGCTAGAATAAAGTGACTGGCTACTTACCAAGTGTGAAACTGTGGTCAATTAGATGTTTGCATATGTTTTGTATACAATATGGACGTTTCACGAACCTATAAATTTATACGTATATTTATCTGCTTATAAACATTTAAGCATAAAGTTAGAATTAACTTAATGTGTAGACCAAGTTAAATAATTTTGGTGGCCTACATTCGGCCTACATTTACATGACTTTAAAAGTACTCTTTGATTTTGAAGAGTTTTTCAGGTAATTAAAAAGCTATACTCACTTCACAACTTTCACCAAGTGTTTCGTTATTGCTGTAGTATAAATAACAATTGAATATGTTTTTAATCGGACACAATACGCAATCTTCTTTGGAAATTAGCAATGTTATTATGAAATTAAATAATATTGAATATTCCTGTATTTCACCTGACGTTTGATATCCAATTTATTATTAAATTGCTACATCACAGTGAAATATGGTTCAAATTTTGATATATTTAAAGAATAAAGAAATGAATTATATCAAAAATTATTAGTCTTTCTTTTAAATGAATTATTATCAATTATTTAAAATACAATATAGACATTGTAACACACAATTATATATATATATATATATATATATATATATATATATATATATATATATATTATTTAAAAAATATATTTATGACTGTATTACTTACTCTCATTTATTCAACGGTGCTTTTTCTTAAAATAAATATTTGGATGATGATCATGGAAAGTCGACACTCGTCAGTGCGTTGCGGCTGGCGGTAGTTTTGTTATTTTGTTCGACGACTGGTTAAATACAATTGGATTGGTGTTTACTTGAAGCTCGCAAATTTGATTTAAAGAATTGTTACCACCACCCGCGCAATCAATTATTGTTAAATAATCGGATATATTTATATAATTGTATATATGTGCATATATGCTGAAACAATAATAAAATCGTTTGAAATTTTATTGGTACAATCCCACAATTTTACCAATCATATATAAACACAAATCTGTTTGCCTATTTTGTATTTGTCTGTTCTTTACAAATAATAAATATACTTTCATACTGGACTTTTTTTAAATATTTTATTTTAGCATCTTCGTTGTCCCAAAAAAGAAGTTGTATTCCAGCAGAGATGTCGGCTAAACAGGCAAGAAGAATAATTTTTATCAGTTTGTATCATTTCATTCGATAAAAAAATTATTCAGAGACTCAAAATATAGCTAGATATAAGCAAAAATAACTAATATAATAGACATTTAATTATATGAATATATATATATATATCGCAATATTTATCTGACAAAACTTGTGTTTTGCACTGGATATTGTCCATCTATCAGTTCTCGTAGACGCTTCCATTATTGAAAAATGGCGTCCTTTGTTTACTGGTGCCAGATATATTCTAAGTCTATTCGATATATCAGTTCCGTTAATATGGGGAACTTATTGACAAATATTATATTTGTATTCACAAATTACGGTTTTATCGTTAGTCATGAACAAGACTTAATAATATATATATATTTTAATTTATTCCAACCTTGGGTTGCATCAGAGATAACTAAAACTGCAGAAATTTAATATTTGTGACTGCATAGAAAATGTGCAACCGACAATTTCAGTCGCGTACAATGTATGCAAGACTACTAGAGGTGATAGCCGCATATCTTACATTGATTTCCATATATATGCAATGCGGTTTGATTTTTGATAGTCAGTTTGCCGTCCTACTCTGATGATGATCATGGAAGGTCGAAACGCGTCAGTGCGTTGCAGCTGGCGGTAGTTTTGTTATGTTGTTCGATGACTGGTTAAATACAATGGGATTGGTGTTTACTTCAAGCACGCAAACTTGATTTAAAGAATTGTTACCACCACCCGCGCAATCAATTATTGGTAAATTGTATTGCCTATATATGTATATGTGGCGAAAGCTGCAAACAGTTAATGTTCGTGACTGCACAGAAATTGTGCAGCCGACATTTCCAGTCAAGTTCAATGTATGCAAGACTGCTAGAGGTGAGAGCCGCATATCTAAATTTGGTTTCCATATATATTCAATGTGGTTTGATCCTCACTAGTTAGTCTGCCGTCGTACTCTTATGATGATCAAGGAAGCTCGAAACGCGTCAGTACGCGTGATCGACGGTAGTTGTGCTGTTATCCGACTAGTTAAATGCAATAATATCGGTGCATACTTCAATCTCGTAAACTTTATTTAAAGAATCAATTATAGTAAGACGTTTTTAATGTGTATATTGCAAGGACAAAACCTATATTCTTCAACTTAATAGTTATGTTAGGATTTTTATGTTCTCTATATGAATCAAGATCTGCTGGTGTTAGCTTAAACAATGGAGAAAACAGTTTGTGATCTGCTTTAATATTGCATTCATGTATGTATTAATAAAATGTTTTGGATATATATATATATATATGTATATATATATATAATGCTTTAGCATAAATGTAAATAAATCAAATTGAAAAGAGTATACCACATTTGCAATAAACTAATAAGGCAAAAGCACCGTTATGTGGAATAACTGATGATGAAATAATAAAAGTGGTCTCACAATATCGATATTATCGAAGTATTGACAATATCTGTTGCATCTCCGGCATCAAAGGATGGAGGACTTTGTGTTACAATATTCGAGACCTCTATGAGAATTGGTAGTTCTATATTACCAAGTGTGCATTGTATCCTCCCGACGTATAAACGTGGCTATGGAGCAGACGTTGAATCCCGCATATCCTTATTATAAAGAGGACCTCAAGTATTTTTTGGACAGAAGATGTCTTCCCCCTATGAAGTGCGGATCTCCAATATCAAGGTTACTTTATATACCCATGGCGAATGAACATGGCAGTCTAAAGAGTAACTCAGGTATCATTGGGCAGAAGACGTTCTGCACCAAGTGTTGGATGGATCCTATTCGGTATCGCTTTTGACCTAAAGTTCCAAATGGCGGCACCAAATCTGTCATTAAAGGACAAACAGAATGTCAGCAGTGAAAGTGATGTATAATCGAATCCTGTGCGTTGCGACTGGCGGTAGTTTTGTTTTGTTGTTCGACGACTGGTTAAATACACTGGGATTGGTGTTTACTTCAAGCTCGCAAACTTGATTTAAAGAAAGCCAATCTTAATTGGTATAAAAAATAAGAATAGCAAAAAAGCGAGTAGAAATGTGTAAAATGATTTAGGACAACCTGGAGCATATATTTGTGCACAAGGCCTCATACGGAAAGGTTGTAGTTTCTAAGTCACGTTTTGGTTTGTAGATTTTAGTATGCAGGTGTTACGCGTCTGTTCACTAAACGTGAATCCTCTATTCAAATGAGAACATTAGTAATACGCTTTAAAATACTTCCTATTGAAAAGGTTTTGGACAATATTAGATTATCCTAACAAAGGGATTAAATCCGGTCTTACGATTAGCGAAGGTTAGATCGATTTTTTCCAGTAGTTGGTACGAATGATGTGAAGCCGAACTCAGCGCGTACGTGGAAATGAGAAAATCATTCGGATCATTGCGGAGCTGAGAGTGCTAATCGACTACCCACGAAAGAAACTCATGGATAAGTTTATTAATGGAGCATCTACAGCACGAAATCAAAAATGCAACATGGCTTTCAAGGAGAGGACCAGCCGAAGTCAGAATTTACTTTGTGGGGATAAGGAAGCAATACATAAAGAGGCAGGAATATCCAACTTGGTAATCGCATAACACGAGCAACCAATCCGCGCACACAATTTTCGTGCTAATCATCTAGCATATTTTGTGGAAAATAATAGCCGCCATCAAAAACTTGGTTTAGATTGAAAGAGAAGCATAATTCGTATGCTAATTTGTTTAAAAATCCTATTATTTAGATTTCAATCTCAAGGTTTTGTGGAAGCTTGTTATAGAAATTGTTTAGGTATTTCATTTTGAAGAATCTTTCCTTAAATTTTGCATAATTGCTCAATTAAATGTTCATACTTTTATCTTCTTATTATAAACTACAGACAATAGGCAAATGTATAAATTATCTAGCACAAGTTAAAATTGGAAGTTGGGCCAAACTTCAGAAATTTTTAGCAAAGTTTTAACAAAAGGATTAACACTATTTTTAAAAAACATTTTTAGTCTTCGATCGAGGAAAACAACGTTCCGAGTGGAGCGGAGCTTCTTTCCTTCAAAGAAAAACTAAGGCTTTTTGGAGCTCATGTTAATGATGGCGTAGAATCCAAGACTCGAGTAAAAGCATCTCAAAAACAAAGAGAGTTGGAGCAACAAATTGGCACGTTACACAAATAATGAATTCGTTACCTATACGGTTAACAATGTTAGCATTGCGTAACTACTTGCAGACTCCTATTAGATTTTGTGATTTCGCGTTCATTCCTTTTTCGCAGTTTTTAATAACTTATAATATTTACGACAATCTACTGATGAATTAGCAGTAGCAAAACAATTTTAATGAAAGTGAGCTTGGACTTTTTCGATTGATTATGACATTGACTAGAAATATTGACTGTGTACATTATAACAGATAAATCTGTTTTCAGCTACATGTTTCATGCGCTTTTTATAAAATTGCTAATAACAAGCAGTATTCATCGATTGGACACTAAATTACCAATTGAAACATATCCGATCGCCTTCGTATAATTTTCTGGTTTTTGCGCTCCATGATAAGCAAATATAAAACATTAATTTTTCTCCAATATTTTAGCAAGATCCTTCAAGTGCCTTCGTTTTGGTTGCAATTAAAATGTTTTCAAATTCGTTTTCCGTAGCCTAGATGAAGATTCACGGACAGATGTTGGATATATAGGTGATAAATATAATGAAAATTTCAAATTTTATGAGAGAAAAACATTAATAAATATCTTGTCTCGGATCTCAAAAAAGATTGAAGCTAGCAAGACATTCTTAAAAGCTCCATTAAAATCTCATAATGATAATCGTTTGACAAATTTTGTAAATATGAAGATTAAAAAATTATATTTGTACAATATACGGAAACACTAATAATCTCCGAACGTAAACATATTCATAATGCTTGATAGAGAAATTTGTCTGCTAATCTCGTAAGGTCGTGCAAGTAACAAATATATTTTTTCTTAGAATCGTTACGTTTCATTCTTGCTACTTGCAGAGGGTTTAATTAAGAATTTACAATCTATATACATGTTTATGGTTGTACTTTATCTTTCTGCAACATTTGATTCAAGTCTACTCAAATTGAATCACCATATATGTTTTCATGCTGAATCTCTGTCTGCTCAGTGTGAAAACAAATTTTTTCAGCTTTTGCCAAAACGAACAGTCATTTCGTCCGCATGAATATTTTCCTTTCTGCAATGCGTATAATTTTCGGACAAATTTACAATGTTTTTTCGTGGTTATAAAACAAATTCAAGCCAAAATTATATTTGAAACCATTTTCCGAATTTGTATTTTTTGTGTTTTCTAATCTGTCATGATGACTTCACATAAGCTTATTTCAAAATGTGACTTACAAGCTTGCAGATAAACCCACATAATTAATAATCAGTTTTAAATGAAGCACATTACATACATTTTAATTTCGAAACCTGCTTTATTTTGTTCAATCAGTTCCACATATGTTTTTACACAATTCAACATATCTAGATTCGTGTTTGAAAGCCACACTGACATCATATATTTAACAATTTGACTGTAGTGAGACTAACTTAGATTTCATGCTCTGTGGCATATCGAATTACCTGGTTCATCGTCCAATTCACGGTGGAAAACTAATTGACATTTTACAGATCGGTTTAATGAATATACAATTGTATTCCTGATCTCGGGTGATCTTGGAGAGAACGAACTGTTTATTGGAAAGCTAAACAAATCGCGCTTCACATATGCTACAGCTGAGTTTAGGATAAAAGCATGTAACAAAAAACCCGATACGATCCGCTGATGATAATATAGCTAGACAAGTAATCGGACGCTTGATTGAAAAGTTAAACTGTCTTTGGTAAAAGTTGTCTCGGCGTGAAGTGATAGATTTAAGTCAAAAGTGAATGGAAACTGCATCCAAATGTCTTCTTTCGCATTGAAATTTATGAAATGCCCACATAACAACGATAGTATTAAAAACTTAAAACTTATTTTTAAATTAAGAATGACCTTAATTTTACTTTTTCCTAAAACACTTTCTAGACTTGGCCTGCCACTAATCTATGTTCTCAGGCATGTTTAAAATAACTAATGTCATTGTAAGTGGCGAGATCTCAAATTTTATGTCCAGATTGGAAATCAGTCATATATATATATCTTAATTTTCGAGACACATTCTTTGTCAATTTTTTCATTTAAATATAATTCACTGACTTCCCTTCTACAGTTGTTAATTTTTTTCCTTATTTCCCTTTAACGTTGACCATTATGTAAATATTTTTGAATTAATTCATTTTAAACTTTTCATATTATCACCCCCCCCCACTTTTAAATTAGTCATTTCATTACAAGTATGTATTAGGTTTTGCGAACCTAGTAACAAATTAGTTCAGTTGTGACCAGAAGGATAAACCAAAGGCAGCATGAACGGAAAGTATAATCTCATACACATTCGTTTCGTGCTTACTGGCGACTCATCAGTAGGAGCCGGTATTACGCCCTTTAACCACTATATATTTGGTAGAAGAATGTGGAATAATAGGACGATACGATGTTAGCTTCACTATTGCAGGTTTACAAATTCGTCTAGGAGATTGTACCGTCCTATTATCCCACATTCTTGACCAAAATATATAGTGGGTGAAGGGCGTAATACCGGCTTCTACTGATGAGTCGCCAGTAAGCACGAAACGAATGTGCATGAGATTATACTTTCCGTTCATGCTGCCTTTGGTTTATTCTTCTGGTCACAACTGAACTAATTTGTTACTAGGTTCGCAAAACCTAATACATACTTGCATATATATTAGCTCTTCGCAACAAATAGTATTTAACAGTCATTTCATTAGTCGGAATTTGTATATGACCAGTTTTTTACCTCTCTCTCTCTTTCTTATTATACAGACCAACTTCAATTTGAAAGGTGTATTCATTTTACTCTAAGTAGATTCAGCCTCCACATTTCATTCTCTTACAACACCGTAGTTGTAGTTTAAATTTTAAATGTGTCCGTTTGCGCACTCTCTCCTCCTGAAAATGATTTATCACTTCCGATTTTAACTTTCTAACCAATTATTCGAGTATTAAGCAATTAAAGTGAATCATCGCAAGTGATTCAACATCACTTCCGTGCGCTCAAATATGAGTTATTGATTAGTCACGCAAAAAACTGAAATGATTGCGATAACTGCTATTACATTGGCGTGTACGTACGAAATTGTTTTCTTTTCTTTATGTGGATTGAAGGTTGTGTGTATTTAATGTGTAATAGTTATTAAAGTTATTATTTTCGTCATTAACACCGCTTTAACTAGCAATGATTTCAAGTCTCAACGAGACGCCAAAATTTTCTTTTAAATATATTTAAATTTTGTTCTATAACGGGTGCGATTACACTTTATAAGGCCTTGGAGATGAATAAAGAAAATAAGGAACAAAACGCCGGTGGAGAAAAGGCCTAACCGACACCTCATAGATCAATTCAAAGACTATGTTAGTTACTCAGAGCAACATATTTTACGAAACTGACTATTTGTATTTACCCTTCCCTATATTAACAATATCACCTTCAGGTTTAAAACCATTTACGGTAGCCAACGCGTGATCGAAGCGTTACATTAACTCATCTTTAAATATAGATACGCTTTAAAATTTATCACTTTTATCTACTCTAAAGCGCATTTGTAAAAGTCCATCAACTACCTTCAATCAATGAGTAAAAATAATTTATCTTGCTTTTTTGATATTTGCGCTAACCCACTTGATGTGATTTTACTATCAAGCATTCCTTTGTACAGTTTATCTAGTGAATATTATATTTATACGTGTATTCTACGCACATTTTTACTTTTAATAATGATAACTGGCATTTATGATTTTTCAGAAGTATTTTAAATCAGATTATTTAAAATTTAAATGTTTTATTGTAAAGAATAATATGTATATAATCACGCATCGCTTGGATCAAATGCTTCGCAAGCTTTTCGTCTAAATACTTCAAATGTTACCACTTTTAAATTCTGGATGATTGATTTATTACGCTAAACATAATTTTTGTAAATTATAACTCATTCTTTCTAGCTTAATATAAATACACTCCAATTAAAAGTTAGAGTTCGTGTGTGTAATTTTAATCCACACAAATTAAATGTAACAAATTTTTTTATACGTTTTGTGAAAATGTTTATCTGCTAATAAACTTCCGAAAAATCATAGTCCGTAATGTTCTTACACATACAGAGCCCACGAAATATCAAACAGGCGAAGATTAAAAATAACAAGCATAATACTAAATACTGGTTTTTGGTCTAGCACATTAAGAGGTGTATTATCGTCCTCTTTGGTCAGTAGGGACATTCTCATTTAATCCTTCCTCAAATAAATAACGCTACCAAACGGCGTACTTAGTTCTTCGCAATATCTACTAATTTATGCAGGATGGCTGCAACTTTTCCTTCAGTAATGTTTCAGATGATATAAGTCGTAAAGCGTATACGTTCTAATTTGCACGAATTTAGAATAATTATCACGTAAACTTGCACCTTTAGATAGACCATGCCATGTAAGTCTCCCTTACGATAAATCTCGTTGGCTAATGAGCAGAATTCCTATTGTAACATTTCAAAGTATTAATTTAACTTTAAGAATTTTTCAGGATACGCTTTATTGTATGTTTAAAAACTTCTGGAATTATACATATAAGTTAATACTCTATATATATATATATATATATATATATATTCTCCTGTATATAATTACAAATCACCAGGATAGCGAGTAATCAATAAACTGGTTATATATTTCTTTACTAGTTAATATTCTATAAGGACCACTTACTTTTGTTAGCCGTTCTTAATTGATGAGCATTGGGCGTTATTCACACGTCTTTATAATTATATTCAGTTGATAATACCCCTGACAGTAACCTGAATTAAGCCATCAGTTTAAATATTTAAGAAAAACTAGAAATAATAGGCGGAATTTAATGGAAGTTTACGGAAGTAGGCACTATCCAGGCTGTGCAACTTTGCACATCGATTTTAGATTTGTTATGCCCATACTCCGGTTTGCAGTTTAAGTTAAGTGTTCTAAAGCCGTCATTCTAGAGAGCAATAGATGAATATTTAAAATTGTATGCTTCGTTGCCCTATATCAAAGAAACATATGCATGGATAAAATAGGCGGTAAAGAACCGTGAACACTGGTTTTCTTGTTCAGTATGAGCTCAAATTTTTCGCGGAACCTCTTTGAGGTCGCAATGATTTAGGCGGTGCCTTATGACGATCCTTCTCGTGCTAATTCTTTGTGGTAACCGAAACATCACTTTATATATATATATATATATATATATATATATATATATATATATATATATAATTTTGTTTATCGAAGAAATGCTGAACTACGTAATATCCCTTTGATTGAATAAACTCCATATATCATGGCACAGAATATATGAAAGATATATTGTGTATTAACTATCATGTATAATCAAGAATGGGCACATTAACATTGAATAGACAACACTAACAAGTAGTGGAAAACTTGGTATTGACGAATACACATGAAAGTAATGATAACAATATACGACCTGATGAGCACAGCAATCAATAATGAATACAGAAGCGCTATCGCGATATTCTACTATATAAGCACAGATAAAATAATAATAAATAATAAATAGCTCACATTATGTGAAATGAAACTAATGACGGTAACGGAAATTAATTGTAAATGCATCATCATCATCATCATCATCACCGTCATGTAAAGCCATACAAAAGCCAACAGTGACCAATGTTTCACTGCCATGTAACCACAAGTAGCGCAACAAAAGTTATAAATAACGACAAAATAATAATCTAGGCAAAAAATTGTTAGTGAGGTTTACGAGAGAAAGAGAGAGTAAAAGAGTACCTGGTTACTTTGATTATATTTACCTAGATAACTCACATAAATGAGGCAAACTAAACTTCTACACAACACTATTATGGCCAAGTTAGCACACGGGCAAGGCAACCTCAGCAATACAGCTTCCTTGCGGGTTTCACTGTATCACGCCATAAACAATCCAAACCTCGCGGCTAACTTTGCCCTACTAAGAAAAGAAAGAAACGAAGATTATTTTACTAGACATCTGCAACAAGATCGTCACTGAGCCCGCTTCGATGCCAAATCGAGCATGGTTTCTGACCAAGAACTATGATGCATAGGTGGACCTCATCCTGGCAGACCAGTGGGTCCCATACTACCCAATTTGGATGTAAGTGACTTCAACTTTTTCTCCCATGTCAAAATCTGCCCACCTTATTTCTTACGCCAATCTGGTGCTGGATGAGCGAGCAGAGTTCTACGCAAAACTTGATCGAGCCAACGAAGTTGATGGAGCCTAATTTGTTTTCCTAAGTAGGAGCACTTGTTGGCAGATCCAAAAATACGTCTACGGATGTCAACTTTGGTTATTCGTTGTTGGTAACCAACATGTTTTAGGCTATATTCATCTGGCGATATTTAGTGGTATGCTGATTTACGTTTAAACACTGCGAATCATATACCTTGGGCAACTTCATCAATGACATCGTTCGCATTGTCTACCAGATATTAATTAGGAATAGTAACTTTGTAGAAGTCACGATAATCATGAAAAATTTTACAATAAGCAAAATCATGCTAGGCTTGCACGGGTATCGTTGACGCCAACAGATGAGACCTAGGATAAAAGATACCGTCCTTTTTCTTGGCTGTCCGTAATGTGTTTTGGTCTAAGGGTTGAATACTAACAAAGCCAGGTGGGTTTTTAGTTACTATATTGTGCCGTGTAGTCAGTCTAGTTGTACAAATGTAATCTGATATTTTAATTTTTCTTATCTCTGGAAGACTGTCGAAAATTTCACGCACTCGTTAATGAGCGGATTCAAACGAGGCATTGCCATTGAGTGAAAGAATTAGGTGATCGACACTGCTAACAAAGCTACGTAAAATTATATTTTCAAGTCTACCTTGCTAGGTATCCTTGGCTGTATCAATTTTCATTTCATAATTCGCCAGGAAATCTAAACCTATGATACAATATGGCATGTACACGACGACAAACATCTATGGGAATACACGAAATAGGCCTAATGAAACTGTGAGATCTGCAAAGCCTGAACTGATTTGTTACTATGTGCGCAACACGTAATACATACTTATCTAAAACATTGCTGTGTTCGTTATAATAAATAAGAAAAAATTTAGATTTGTTAAATGCCAATAGTTTTATTCAAATGCCATATTTCCAGTTTTATATCGATTTTCTAATTAAATTCTCAAGTAGCTTCCGTATTCACACTATACTATGGGTCTTCACGAATCTCCCGGGATTGGCTTAAGCGTTCTACATGGATATGCAATTTCTCCAGACATGTTCAGCTATACTGTCCATGCATTCGTCGGTGAAGTCGCCGCAGCATTCCACAGAATTCAGAACGTAGGTGGTCCACTTATTGACTGTGAATACGCCGGCGAGGCTCTACTAACTGCAGAACAAGCAGAGAGCCAATAATTGTGTTCAAGAAGTCTTCATCTCGCACGGTCTAAAGTTAAACGCATAAATTCGCTCGATATGTCAAATTTTGATGCGGAGCCTAAGACCGAGCTGAACGGCGACATGCTGTTAGACATTAACATTTTCGTTTACCTAGAACGTCTGATGGCACAAGACGGATCAACTTCCGTGCAGGTCGTCAGACGTATTAGCAACGATGCGGCTATCTTTGGAAGCATTTTATAAACCATTTAGGATCTCTGGACTATTTCACCGAGCACCAAGTCCAAGGCTTGCAATTCAAGCATAACATTTCCCCATTATGCACATCCTGCTAACAAGGTCAATGAGGCGTCTCGTGAATGGCGTGAACAAACAAGAAGCAGGCTCACCAGCTCCCATCTGGGTACTATGCCGCGGTATTGGTTAATTCATCATGACGCGCCATACCAAGAAAAACAAAGAGACAACGGATAGAAAGAAAATCGGTGGCAGTCTAGCAGCGAACACAGTTCAATAGAAAGGCATAAGTAATTGTGCCCATTTCGCATAGGCTCGTGTAGAATCCATCGTGCTAGAGATCCGAGCATCCGTTTACGTATGTGTGCACGTGGTTTCCATTAATAAAATGGTACGAAAATATAAGAAAACACCACAGCTAATATGAGCAAAGGTGTAATTCAGTAGACAAAATTGATTTTTGCATAAAGCCGCTACCACAGCAGAAGCCGAAGGAACGCCTCAAAATTTGTAACTCGTCAAACAAGGTTGAATAATTGGATTTCGATAATTACCCGGCTGGTCTAGAATGCGCCGCCTGCTCACCTTTGTCATCATTACAAAAACAGCGATACATCTGAAATAAAAACTTAATGATCCACTACCAAAAAGCACGAAAGTAGTAACTACCAATAGTAATAGTTAATATTAATATCAGTATAGAAACAGTATGATTAAAATAATAATAATAATAATAACAGAAATAGGCACTAACACACGTAACGCGCGTGGCCGTTTGATTATAATTCATGCATACGTTGAACCTTCCCCCATTGTCAAGACAAAATAAATTTGACACCAAACTGTAAATTACATTCAAATATATTCGCATAAAAAATAATTGATTGCGCGGGTGGTGGTAACACCAGCCAATATTTACAATCACGTACAAGGTATGCAAGACTGCTAGAGGTGAGAGCCGCATATCTAATTTTGCTTTCCATATATACATGCAATGCGGTTTGTTCCTCGCAAGTCAGTTTGCCGTCGTACTCTGATGATGATGATCATGGAAGGTCGAAACGCGTCAGTGCCTTGCGACTGGCGGTAGTTTGGTTATGGTTTTCGACGACTGGTTAAATACAATGGGATTGGTGTTTACTTCAAGCTCGCAAACTTGATTTAAATAATATTCGCATAAATAATGCGGCATAAAAGACAACAGATTCTAGGGCGCCAAAAGAACAATTAACTACACATATCATTAACTTTAAATAAATGAATTCGTCTGCTAGCGTTTGATGACAGGTCATTGTCATGAAAATCATAATTCACCTTCCCCTCATCATCATCATCATAATACTGATCAAATGAAATTTCAGAACATCAACTTTGTATAGCGGATGTTTCTCCACCAGACTACCATGAAAAGAAAACAGGAAATAGGGAAAAAATAATGCTTATTTGGGGTGATTCTGGACAGAGAGGGAAGACCCGACACAACTCACAGAAATGAGATCATCTACACTTTCGTACAACCAACGCCAGGCCATGTAGATTAAAAAGCAAAACGACTTCGTTTAGGTAATAAAAACACGTATTGCCTGTGATATAATGAAATCCTTAGGAGTTTTTCTAAAATGTTTGCACGCTTTCATAGTTTAGCTTAAATTGTACTCCGGTGTGAAAATACATTAACCAACCGTAGGCGAATGAGCGAATTCCCAAAATGAGGCTTTCGAAAGTATCGTACAATATTCATATCATCCTATGAAAGGCAGTTTAATAAAAGAAACACGAATTCAATCAAAATTCAATTTATTGACTATAGAGAAAAACAGTTCAGTAGGCGAAGTTGACAAAGTAAACAGAGTAGCGTAAAAATTTATTTCAATAATAATAAAACAACAATTGAGTTTGACTTGAGTTCAGTAATCGATGATAGGTACAGCACTTAACAGGTATTTACAAGAGTAGAAAAACAAATGAAGCAATTGAAGTAATGAGAGTAAACGAGAAATAAGATGTACTTAAACGCATAAAAGCGAGTTCACATTCGGTTAGTATGGGCGTGCATGATTCCTATAATAATCGAGGTCCTCTCGATGTGTCACTTTTCTTCTAGATGACGACGATGACATTATTTGATTGTGACCTGCGTCACCAAACGGTTCATCTTCAGGGGCTCTAGCAGGTAGGCCACCACCTACCGCGGATCTTTTTCTCGTTTGCTGCTCCAGGGCGTGTTTCCTACCGAAGCTGCTTCCATCAACAGCGGGAAGAACGGTGTCGGCAGCCTGTCGACGAACAATCCGCCTACCAGATCTCTCATTTTCCCATGTGTCTTTTTCTCGAACGGGTGACGTATCGATGGCGCTTGCATTTACTCCCAAGGAAGCCAACGCATTCACGGCCATACGCCGATTTGGTCCATACGACTCAATTGCGGCAAGTCCACCTGCACTCTCTCCGCCAATTCCATTGGCCTTCACAAATTGACGATTTAAATTGGCTGATGAAGAAGGGAGCCCAACTCCGGCAGCTGGTTCTTGGACGGCGACGTCAATATAATCGCCAATCTGATAAAAGTTATTGTAAAATTAAGGTCATTATTAAATATGTGACAAACATCAATAACACAAAGAAACAAAGATGTGTGAATATATATATATATATATATATATATATATATATATATATATATATATATATATATAAACTGACATACAAAAACAAACACGTGAACGCACCAATATATGCATATCAGCATAAACACATGCATACATGTAAAAATACAAAAACGCATGAATGAATACACATATACATAAATGCATAAACACATACATGGATAAGTATAAATATGCATACATACATGCGTAAACACGTGCATGCATCTATACAAACAAACATAAATACATACACACATAAATACTTGCCCACTTACGCACACGCATTTAAAAATATATATATAATACAGAAATGCATAAACGCACACATGAAAACAAACACACACACACCTACATACTTAAGAAAATGAAGAACATACAAACATAAATGCATAAATCAATACACGCGTGAATATATACATGTATAAATATATTCATGCACACAGACATGAATGCATAAATACACACATACACGCATTAACACAAAAAAAACATACAAAATATAAATAAATGATAAAATAAACATACAGGCACAAACAAACAAATACATATACAGACATACATATATCAATACATACCTAACTATATATATATATGAATACATGCAGGTATATACACGTAAATGCATGCATGCATATTTACGTACAAACATTTATAAAGACAAACTTCTATGCATACGAACACGTACTTATATACATAAATACATACAAAAACACATAAATACACACTGAAATGAACACATGCAGACGTACGTGCACACACAAGTACATACATTCATTCATATATACATTCACACGTAGGCACATCCATACATAAAAGCATACAAAAAACATAAATAAATAAACACAAGCGTACTTACATACAAACATATACACATAAATGCAAACATACGTACATACGTAAAATACGTACCTACTTGCATGCATACGTATACACATAAATAAAAAAATAAATAGATATATGCATAAACCACCATCTTTATCCTCATCATCATCATCATGATCACCACCACAGTCAGAAATAAGTTTATGGGGTCTATTGCTTTACATCCACACAACCATGAGGAAACTTTTAAAAATGACACCAAAATTAAAAGCAAGAATAATTATAACAATAATAACAACAAAAAACAACTAGTCTAAATCGTATTATTAGTGAGTCATGACGCCAATGATCTTTTTTCAAAATGGAGTCACTTACTGAACTAACGTACAGAAATGTGGTACCCTAGACGTCGTCTCAACGCAATCTAGGTCAGGACCTGCATAAAGGTAAAGCGATATCGGCAATACACCTTTTAATGCGGTTCTCAGATAATGCATCTAGAAATGTGCAACGATATCGTGAGTGAGTTCGATTCCATTCCATATTGCACAGGATTTCCAACCCTGATTTATGATGCGCATTTGGACCCTATTCTGGTAAACAAACAGGTCCCATACTATGAAATAATAATTGATTGCGCTTACCTATACTATACAATTGTATTGTATTGTAAGTGACTTTAGCTCTATCCGTCATATAAAAATTTGAAAATCATATTTATTAGGAGAATTTAGCTCTGGTTGATATGATAGTAACGATCTACTGGGCAGTCAAAATGACGGAATGCATAAAACGTGATCGAGAAAATGCAATTGATGGAGCCTTATTTGTTTGGCAGACGAGGAGTACCTGTTGGTCAAACCGAAAATACGCCTACGGATTTCATCGTTGCTTAGTTTTCGTCGGGAACCAACATCAGCTATGCTTAAAGGATCATCTTTCACTAGTGAATAACGAAATCGCACGTGTAGGAAGACCTCCTTGTAGGCAGTTGTACATCAAAGAACGTGAAGTTGGTACTTTCTCAGGCCATTTTAACACCTAAATTTATTTAACTATATTTATAGCGTGACAGTAAGGATTGTTCATATTCATTCAGTCAAGTTGGTCACAAAATAAACACTGTTTATTGTTAGCGGTCGAATTCAATATTAAGCAGGTTTGTAAGTTGACCTTCTTCCGTCCGAATTCATTTCATTAGCGGATTTTTTGGCCTCACACTTTTATAGGCAAAACTACACACTGATAAGAAGCACAATCACAGTTTATAACAGCCCGGTCATAAATACATACCTTTGTTCGCTTAATGTTAATATTTAGAACTTGCTTATCTTAATTTATAACGGAACCGTCCAATTGCTTTCATGATCCTCCCTGGTCAGTTTGCCGTCGGGCTCTGATGATGATCATGGGACGTCGAAAAGCGTCAGTACGTCTTAGTGACGGTAGTTTTGTTATGTGGTTCGACAGATGGCTAAATACAATGGAATTGGTGTTTACTTCAAGCTCGCAAACTTGATTTTAAGAATTGTTACCACCAATTGCGCAATCATTGATTATTTAATTGTATTGCCTATATATGTATATTACGAAAGCTGCAAAAAGTTAAAGTTTGTGACTGCATAGAATTTGTGCAGACGACATTTCCAGTCACGTACAATGTAAGCGGACTACTAGAGGTGAGAGCCGCATATCTAAATTTGATTTCCATATATATTCAATGCGGGTTGATCCTCGATAGTCAGTTTACCGTCGCACTCTGATGATGATCATGGAAGGTCGAAACGCGTCAGTGCGTTGCGGCTGGCGGTAGTTTTTTATGTTGTTCGACGACTGTTTAGAAATAATGAGATTGGTGTTTACTTCAAGTTCGCAAACGTTTTTTAGGAATTTCTGTCACGAGTGCCTGCTTATTGAAGCAAATTTCTCTGCTGTAGTGTTTACATTTCTGCAAACGTTTTTCAATCTTATAACTGTGCGATCTATCTTAGACACCCAGAGCGCATTGAATTCTGCATTTAAATGACCGGAAAATTTGTGCGAAAAGCAATATTTTCTCAGTTCATATTCTTAGTTTTACTTATGGACTTAACCTTACTACGCAATTATTAGTTAAATTTACTACAACAGAAAAGTATGATACCGCGTACACATAGATTCACGGCGAAATGAAATATTCACATTTCTTCATAAATTACGAAGGCTTGAGAAGGCGGTTTTGCGATGCTCAAGGCGAAGATTTCGAACATCGCGGCTGACGTAGGCGCTCAAGAAAATTGATCTTTGAGGTGCTTAACCCACCTATCAAGGCACACCCTTTTATCGGTTATTCGTTTATTGTTGCAACTATTTACTGGCGAACTAACTTTCAATTTTCACTGAGATTTCGCACAAATATTTATAAAAAACCATCGACTGTTACCAAATGCAAAGGCGTCTTTCTTCCAGAGTCCAACGTATCAGTAGCCTTTATTATAATCAAGGTTGCGGTCTTGATATCAACACCTGACCCATTAATTACTTACATATGTCAGTATTAACTAAGAATTGTAAAGTGTAGAAAAGGTAGACTGGTTACGTCCATATTGGGAACTCATCATGTATTGCCAAGAATTTGCCGCGGACAGGACTCGAACCAATGTTCGTTTAATTGTATCAGTAGCCTATTTTAAATTCTGCGAAGTTTAAGCGACGAACTACAGCATTCATGTAACCAATAACCGTGACTAGTTCTGAGCTTTGTGCTCTTCTCAGTAGGGTACATAGGTCGGAAAAGAAAGCGTCCTGGATGCCGCTTGAGCTGCAATCGTTGCAAGCATAGGCAGGTGCAACGAAAGGGCAACGTTGACTCCGGTTTTTGGCACCGATATTAGTGGACTTCTTTAACATTGCCATACAAAGTCGACTGTTTACAGGGCTCCATTCAGTTAAACAAGTTCAGCTCGTGAGTTACGGACAATACCGACTCACCACTGTCGGGCTCGAAAATGCTTCGTGGTACCAGAGATTTGAGGCGAATAAACAGTAGAAAAGTATTGTGCACACAGTTCTGTAAAACTCAGAATCCTGCGTACTAATTTCCTATATGCGACGTATATTAATTTCGAATTTATCCAAAGTTCATCCAGCACCAAATTGGCGTAAGAAACAAGGCGGGCAGATTTTGACATGGCAGAAACAGTTGAAGTCACTTACATCCAAATTGGGTAGTATAGGACCCACTCGTCTGTCAGGAGGGTGTCCTCGTGCGCGCCCTAGTTCTTGGTTAGAAATCCGTAGCGACATGGCATCGAATCGGGCTCAGTGGCGACCTTTTTGTAGAGGTCTAGTGGAATAATCTTCGTAACTTTCTTTTCTTAGTAGGGCAAAGTTAGCTGTGAGGTTTGGTTTGTTTATGACGTGATACAGTGAAATCCGCAAGGAAGCTGTATTGCTGATGTCGCCTTGCCCGAATGCTAACTTGGCCATAATGGTGTTGTGGAGAGGTTTCGTTTGCCTCATTTCTGATAAATTTACTCATAGTAGCAAGGTATTCCTTCTCTTTCTGCCTCTCTCTCACTCGCAAATCTCACTAATAATTTGTCTAAATTCACTTATATACAGTTTTTTCACTCCTTATGATTATATGGCAGTGAAACATTAGTCACTTTTGACTTTTGTTTGGCTGGACATGATGATGATGATGATGATGATGATGATGATGATGAACGTACGTGCTAGAGCTCCTCGTTGCTCAATTTTTTTAATAATATTCGCACAATAAATGCACTGTTATTAAAACCAAATCGAAGTTGAAACAATCTATGTTTACTTGAACTATTAGCAATATTCGGCATTACGACAATTCGTCTCAGTGATTTGACAATCATCCACAAAATTAATAATATATGCTATAGCTTTGTTTAGAGTGAAGAGAGAAAAATGAAGGAAAATTGACACAGTTGTAGATGAAGGCATCAAGAGTAGACTCATTTTGCTTATCAGTCTTGTACGACTCAGCAGATAACACTACCCTTGTCATCCTGTGCGACGGCTGATGCATAAATCCAAATATATCCATGCATAGATACATAAATACTCACGTCCATTTATACATATATAAATAGATACGTACGCATTGACATAAATACATACATACATGCAGGTGTGCATACTTACAAAAATACAAACACGCATAAATCATATATACGTGTACATAGAGACAAACATACATACCCGCATACATACTTAAATACATACATACAGGCATGCATACAAAAATTCATACATAAGCACAGACATACACGCGCTTAAATACATACATATATTCATTCACATGTGCATAAACACATACATTAACTAATGAAAAGATATCAGTCTTCCGCACAGTGGGTTCAATAGAAGTTGTATAACTTAAAAAGCGAAGCTTTCAGCAGGAGAATTCGACAGCCAACAAAGACAGCAGGGAATCTTCTGTGCACACGCTGGCGAGAATAATGGCATGATACTCAGAAGGTAGCGTCCGCCTTGGAAATAGTCCATTTTCCCTCTCACACCACACAGTGCTTTACAGAGAAATATTTCTTTTGCCATTGCTGCAGGCAAAGTTCGATAGTAAAGTTACCAAATTGCACAATTTTATGCTATGTAGAATTGTAAAACTTACTCGAAAACCCTTCCCGAGAAGTGTAACAGCTGCGTCATCCATAGGCGGCTGCCAGTCTCGGAGACCAGCATCCGCAGGGAGGGCTTTCTCATCGTCAGGACAGTCTGACTTTGTGTTACGCGTTCTAACAAAAAAAGAATTTGAAAAATTTTAAGGGAAATCAGACGTCAAAGTAAAAGCACAGAAAACACAAATGTGCAATCTGCAGGACAATTGTGGTTCTAGATTCAGAAATATGCCTGAATCGAAATTATACTGAAAGCTGACAAACTTCATGCGAATGCAGAACAACCTAAACGAGTAGTATGATCCGCACAAATCGCGAAAAATTAAAAGCATATTTCTCCGTGCAACCACTTCAGTTGAACATCCAATTCTCACTCCTTCACCCTTTAGCCGAATCTTGATTATGGTCATCATCATCATCATCATCATCATCATCATGCCCAGCCATACAAAAACAAAAAGTGACTAACCCTGATCTAACGAGTTCGTAATATGAGGGTTATTAGTTCCCCAACCCCGTATGCAAAATGAAAACTGGCATGGTTGAGTTGCTTCCAGGCGTTAAATGAAGATTTCGAATAAAGACCGAGTGATAAGCGTCCGCATCAAGTGTGCATTATGTAAATCACCGGAGTTGAACTGATCAGAATGGAAGAACCGGTAAAAGGCTTCACCGCCAGGCACGTAGACAATTCCCCCAGTTTAAACGACGCTCTACCAGGTTGGGTAGTGCGATCGTCACATTTAGAGCATCCACGGTTTCCTTTCGTGCGATATATACAGTACCATCACCAAGCCTCTAACCATACAAACACACACACACAGTACAATACCCACAATTACAAATTTAAGCAATTTAGTCGAAGATTTCAAATAATTTACCAGTTTAAATTCCACTCATTCACAAACTTCTTTTCCTTATTTAGCTGTGGATTAAAGATCTAGCAACTGACATTCACTACTCGCAGCACGAACACGCCACCTGGAAATCTGCCTGGTTTGTACTGCGAATTTTGTACACAATGTGCTCAGCTATTACGGAAGCCTTCTCATCTCTTTACGAAGCATGCCAAGTCTGAAATGCGCTCGGCTTCGCTTCATTCGTAATCGGTCAGTCCGACGTACATATCGAATTGGGCACCTATTTCGTTTGGTTAAATACACGAGATTAGACCGCTCGATTCAACGGAGCTAATCCTTTACGTGTATGGTTAACAGGCGTTTTCGTGTGCAAGCAGTGATTTGAAATGACAGTTAAAGCTGCCTCATTGCATTGGTGCATAGATCACTTTTAATTAATAAAGCTAATGAATTGTAGAGCTGATAAAATAACAAATTTATGGAAAAGCAAATCGGAGATTGAACATTAATTCATCAGTTCAACAAATTGTAGCCTAGTCCCTGCTCCTACAAACGAGTAGCCAATAAACACTCACACTTTGGACAATGTTTGTTCGCATTGGCTGCGTTATATCACTAGTAACCTATTCCAATAAACATATATATATATATATATAACATATATATATCTACATATATATATAAATTTTATATATATATATATATATATATATATATATACCATACTATATATAACTTCAAACAACAGTGATCAAATTATATGAAATAAAATCATCCATTCAGGTTAAAACTCCTTGTAGTAGTAGATAAAACTACGCGTACAGATGCAATGTGAGCACGATCTTTAAGGCAAAGTGAAGCACTCGATTTTCTTCATGACGGTCGAAGGTTGGAAAAATATATTCCAGATTTCACGATTTTAATACTCAGCTCGTCAGCTATATTCTCGGAGTTATTAATAGAGCTACTAAAGCATGTAAAACTTTCAACTATGTTCAAATCTTCACTCTGCATTTGCAGAGTTGGAGTAAGTATTTAGAGGTTGCTAATTTCATTCTAAAAAAACTGAACATCTGTTAATTTATTCAAGGTGGCCTGAGCAGGATCTCGATTGTCAACATATAATAAAATATCATCTAGATAGTCAAATTCGACAAAACAATCGCCTGGAAAAAATTCGGCACTTGCAGGTTGAACGTAATAGCATCTATTATAAATTAAAACATAAATGGAGAAGTGGACAGCCTTGACGAACACTGTTGTTGGGAGTAACGATGAGTGTGATTTCGTTGCAGACCTTAATGCGACCATTTTGGTTTGAGAAGCATAGCATGAAGAATAACCAACGCTGATATCCTCAGACGCATTTTAGGATCGGCAAACAAGTGATCCTCGTTAGAAAATCCAATAAGGCTTCATCAACTTCGGTGGCTAAGTTAGGCTTTGCGTATGTTCTCAATTTGATTGCCTAGTAGAGCACTGTTCACTCACTCAGCACCCATTTTGGCGTAAAAAACAAGGTGGACAGAAACAGACAAGGACAAAAAATGTTCAAATTGGGGAGTATAGGACCCACTCGCCTGCCAGTTTTGGCCCGCGTGCGCATTGTAGTTCTTGGTTGGAAACACTGCTTGATATAGAATAGAGTCAAGCTCAGTGGTGATCTTGTTGAAGTTTTGTAATAGGATCATCTTCGTAAATGGTGTCGTGTTGAGATTTTGTTTGCCTCACTTCTTTGTGTTGTCTAGATAAATATACTTATAGTAACTAGGGCTCACTCTCTAATAATTTGTGCAATTAAATTATTATTTTTGTCGTTATTAAAAATGTTTTTTGTTTCTCTTCTTATAATAATATGACAGTGAAGCATTGGATATCAATGGCTTTTATATTGTTGTGCATGATGATGATGATGATGATGATGAGTGTTTGAATAGAGAGTGCGTATACTATTTACAAATGAGGAGGGCATACCACTTTTCGGCGAAATAGCGAATAGCTAAATTTGATCCACCAATTTAAAGGCCTCCTTGAATTTAAGAATGACATCCATTTGATGTGACATATATATATATATATATATATATATGTATATATATATATATATATATATGATGTCCATTCCTTTTTAATTTATTCTTATAACTAGGAAAACACAAATAACAAAGTGGATAAAGGCCATTTATTTCGTGAATACTAATCATCTCTTATACAATCATACATATTTATACATTTTGGGTTTTCATTTGATTATGCTAGTGGTAACAAATCTGACTCGTTTTACTGCTGTTTCTTGTTTTGACTAGTTGGTGAGTGTGTATGCGTTTGTGTTTGTGTGTATGCGTGTTTGCATGTAAATGTCATTCTCGCAGTATTGCGAAGTGATGTCTGATATCTCGTCATTATTGGTTTGATAGCTTGACAATTAACCATTTGTGCGCATTGTTCACTGTTACATATACAAGTGCTATTTTTTCCAGTGTAGTTTATCGTTTCACCTTGTTGCGCAAAGTTGTCATTTCCACATGGTAACAGCGCCAGTGTGGATTGCAGTGTTAAACGCTCACATTGTTTGGAAACTTCTGTCATCGTATGCGCCTCTGTTATTTCCACTTCAGTTTGTTGCCAATCTGATTGTATGTTTGTTGATTGTAGTCGAGGGCTTGTTTGTTCTTGACTAGATACTAGTAGATTGTTGTTGAATATTGTTATTCTTGGCCAGTCGATAAGAATATCATGTTGATGAAACTTTTGAATAATAAGGTCAGGTGCTTGTTGTTTTATGTAAAGGGCTTCATAAATAAATAATAATTTTTCTGATTTTGTGAAATTGGTCGAATTCACAGGGTGCCCCGTTGCCAATATATGATCGGAAATATCTGATTTTCCTGACGGTGCCAAGGTGAAACGATCAACTATATGGGAAAAATAGCACTTGTATATGTAACAGTGAACAATGCGCACAAATGGTTAATTCTCAAGCTATCAAAACAATAATGACCAGATCTCAGACACACTTTGCAATACTGCGAGAATGGCCTTTACATGCAAACACGCATACACACAAACACAAACGCATCCACACTCACCAACTAGCCAAAACAAGAAACAGTAGTAAAACAAGTCAGATTTGTAACCACTAGCATAATCAATTGAAAACCC
>JAQBSW010004100.1:0-73397 GCA_029291075.1 Eudiplozoon nipponicum
GCGATTCGTATCCACTGCCGAACCAGAGTACTTTGCTCAGGGATATAATGGGGTATGAGGTATATACAACATTAGATCTGCAGAAGGCGTACTATCAAGTACCTATGGAGGCAGAATCTATACCACTCACAGCAGTGCGATTCCCTGGAGGAGGATCGCATGAATTCTTATGTATGCCTTTTGGGTTGAAGAATGCAAGTCAGACATTCCAGCGTCTAACAGAGGAAGTTCTTCAAGACTGTTCATTTGCTAGAGTGTATATAGATGACATCATTATATATAGTCAATCTAGGGAGGAACACCGCGAGCATTTGGACATCGTTTTGTCTAAGCTGGAACATTATGGATTGGTAGTGAAACCAGAATAGAGTAGGATAGGTTGCTCTACCGTAAAATATCTTGGACACACCATTTCCAAGGATGGAATCAAGCCCTTGGAAGACAAGGTACAAGCAATCAAGGATGTGCCAGAACCTAGAACTGTACGCCAGTTGCGTAGATTTTTGGGCATGATTAGCTACTATCGTCGGTTCATACCAGGTTTAGCTGGAATTTTGGGGTCGCTAACTCGACATTTAGTTCGCGAACGAAGCACAATCAAGAAGTCCTGGCCTATTAATTTTAGCCAAGACGACAAGGAAAAATTCCAGAGGGCCAAAGATCTGTTAAGCCAAATAACCACATTAGCACCTGTGGATTGGACTAAGCCGTTTGAGCTGGTCACAGATGCTTCTGATGTAGCCATAGGAGCAGTGTTACATCAACGAGATAATGGTATAGTCAAGCCGATTGGATTCTATAGTCGGAAACTCCAAGATCGCGAGAAGCGATATGATACGCTTGGAAAGGAGTTACTAGCAGTTTATTCTGCAGTGTTGCATTTTGAGCACTACCTGGATGGACAACAGTTTATGATATTAACTGATCATAAACCGTTGTTGAGTATCCTTGGGAAAGCGAATAGGCTAAATTATTCTCGGCGGGTGAATTCACAAATAACCCGACTCGCAGAATTTGATTTTACCATAAGTCATATCTCAGGAAAAGATAATGTGGTGGCAGACACTCTCAGAAGACCAGACGTATCAGATGAAGATATGATTCGTTCAGAGTCACTCGTATGCTCTATTGTATCTTCTAATGATTTTGTCCAGCAATTGATGGAAGCACAAGGTTCTGATCCTTTAGTGACTGTGTTAGAAAAGAATCCTGTATATACACGCAGGAAGATTCGAGATAAGTGGTTATTATGTGAAATCTCCAGGAGCCAACCTAGACCTTATGTACCGGTAGAATTAAGGTATAAGGTAATTCAGCAGCTACATGAATTCAGTCATCCTTCCATTAAGGCAACTATCAGGATGGTCACTGATAGATATGTATGGCCAAAGATGTCGAAAGACATAAGAGCCTGGGTAAGGACATGTGCCCGGTGTCAAACTTGTAAAGTTTGGCGTCATACCAAAACTGAAATTAAAACGTTTGGTATACCAGCGGGTCGTTTCATGCATGTTCATATTAATATGTAGAAATGCCTGATATTTATGACCAAAAGTATTTACTCACGGAGGTCGATCGGTTCAGTCGTCAGTTTGAGGTAGCAATCCTGAAGGAAATAATTGTGTGTCGCGATATGGTGTACCGGTAAGGGTAACTACTGATCGTGGTAGTCAGTTTATGTCTGAACTGTTTATCAGATCATTGAATACAATGGGGATAGAAGTAAGACACACATGTGCTTATAATCCCAGAGCTAATGGGATGGTTGAGAGACTGAACAGGGAGCTGAAGGCTGCATTACGCTGCACCGGTGGATCCAGTTGGATACATGATTTGCCCATAGTTTTGTTGGCAATGCGAAACAGATACAGAGTTCAGTTAGGAACATCCATAGCCGAACTTGTTTATGGAAAGCCATTGAGGTTACCTGGAGATCTTCTAATAGAAGCTCCAAGTTGTCTCGATTGGGCTTCTAGTTCAGTAGATTGGTTTGTTGGAGAATTGAGAGATAAAATGAGTCGTTTAGCTCCAACCAAAACTAGAAGTCCAAAGTCCAAATGCTATGTATCTTCATATTTAAAGCTGGCATCGCATGTATACATAACTATCGAAAACAGACAGAATTGTCTGACTCCATTCTATAAGGGGCCATTTAAAATCAATCATATGACTGAGAAAATGCATTTATAGAAGTAAATGGCACTGTAGAATGTGTAACACTGGATCGCTGTATTCCACAGTTTATTTGGACGGAGGAGGAGACTGAGGAACAGTATTCACCGAAGTATCCAGAAATTGAGACAAGATATGACTCAGAAATTGGTGAAAAAAACGAAGAGTCGAATAATTATAATAAAGAAGTAAAGATTAAAACCAAGACAACTGAGAATAAAGAACAATGCGATATAAATATGAAATCTGGTGAAGTACCAGCACAACTTGTTGAAACTCAGTCTGGAAGAATCATCAAGAAACCAAAGAATGAAGACTACATCATGTATGGTTAATCATCTTGAGCATGAATGTGTATGTAGAGATTAAATTAATTATTGGATACCAATTAACCTCTCATATAAAAATAAATCAATTTTTATTTTTGGACATTTGATGTTATTGCTGGTTTCCTAAAGCAATATTGTAATTTTTGAAAAATATTGTAATTTTTTTTGGAAGTTCTTTTGTTCATATTGTCGAAGTTTTGGACTTGTCTTGTCGAAGAAAATGAGAGAGTTTTGATCTGAGTTTCTGAATTGCATAAGCGGGACACTGCGTGGTTCCATCTCCGACTCTTTGTGAATAAAACATTATAATCTTCTTGTCGATTTGATCTTTTTAATTATCAGCGAAAAGAACCACAAATTTGCTTTGGGTATTTAAGGTAAATATTTGTTTTAAGGTCTCAATCATTCCGAGTTCAGTATCCTGTGGATATCAGCGTATCCGGGTAAGCTTTACTTATTTAATATAATATATAAATTGCAAGTAATTTAATAATATCATGTCTGGTTTATTAAATTCTGAGGATACAGAGCAGTTGGCTAGTGGATTTAAGGATTGTAGCTTAAGAGATAGTTCAGAGGAACTTAAGTGTTCCAAGATAGATGATCATTCCGCATATATGGATTTTCCGGGCCTGGCATCCAAGAGACCCCCTTATGGTAGTGACCTAAGGGCCTCTATAGTACAAAACGAGATAATTTGGTAAAACAAAACACAAATATTTATTATTTTATTTTCACTTCAGCGGCTCGAAGGCTGCTTCTATCCTTGTGTTGAGTGTTTCATCGTAATTCGTGTAGTTCTGCAAGGCCTTTCTGTTGTATTCACTTCAGCCCCAGGGAGGACAGTTGGAGCGTTGTTAGCCTCGAAAGTGACTATTGCTACATCATTCCCCCTCAGGTGTCGGCCTTGATGTCATTCTTAAACGATGAAGTGCGACAGTTCCTAGTCTATCTGGGATGGTAAAGAAAACGGTATTGTACTCAGCGTCCCGTCTTTCTACACTATATCGAACATCATTGTGTGTCTGTAGTGCCATAGTCCAAAATTTCGTGACCATGAAATAGTCGCCGACGTTTTGGCGAATGCGTGTAGGTCATCTTGCATAGGCTTGTCGGTATTCGGTGCCCACATATTCAGTTAGCTGTTTTAGGCCTTTCTGAATATCTGCTATTCTGCGGCTTTAATAAGTGGCGAAGCTCGCACAATGGAAATTCTGCTGAACGCATCGGTTGCCGTATTCTCGATACCGTCTCAATGATAAATTGTTACATCTTATTCCTCGAGCTCTCCTGTGGCTCGGTTTACTCTTCTTCTTAATACCCAGTGATCGCCAATGCACTAGTGCTTTATGATCAATAAAGACGTCTATTTGTCCAACGATGAAAAAATAACTAAACATCCGTAGTGCTCATTGGACGGTCAGTATTTCCTCTTCAGTGATGGTATAATTTTGCTCCGTCTTAAGAAGTGTGCGACTTACATATTGCGCCGGACGCCCTTCCGCTTGTAACACGACTTCAATGCCAATATTTAACACTTCTATAACAAATGATATACTATCTACCGGGAAAGTCAAAATAGTTGCGCCTTTTAATTTCTGTTTATTTAGGATGAACTCTTCTTGATACTCCACCGTCCATCTAAACGGTATTTTGGCACTTGCTATCTTAGACAAAGTTTGATACGTAACGGCAACTCCTCCAGAATATGGTCTATAAAAATTCACCATACCAATAAAACGGCGCAATTTTTTTCTAGCAAAGAGCACCGGATAGTACTTGTTAAGTTTTACATTCAAATCTAATAACATACATCCATCCGCTGAGACTGAGTAACCCAGAAACCGCACTTTACTACCTGTCTGAATTTATTATGGATTAAAATGTAATCGCTATTCTATGGCTTTGACCAATATCATTTGCCACCTCATATGTTATTGGTATTCAGTAGAGGCCCACAAAATAACATCGAAAACGTAATCTGTTGTAGAAAGTGAGTCGGGAACGAAAGATTTTATCAGTTTTTGGGATTCTTTCTTTGCGCTCTTAAGAAAAAATATTACTCGAGTGAATTGGAACTGATCTTGAGATACCTATACCATTAATTCCCATCGGTTTTCGATACGAAAGCTCCATTTAAGGTCAACCATGGCAAACCATTTGCCTCCCGTTAGCTGTAGGAACAGATCACACAAAGCCGGCATGGGATACGGGTCAGGTTTAGCCACCAAGTTTAATTGCCGGAAATCAGTCGCCGGTCGAACAAACCACAAAACCCACGAGAGCCCGTAAAACAGATGAAGATGATTCAAGAACGCCGGGCTCTATTGCCTCATGCTTTGACCGATGTAGTGCTGTTGGTTTCTTTTGAGGAGCACCATATACTTTTGGAGGTTCGTAATCTTCATTTAATACTAACCATATTTTAAATCGATCAACCGTTAGCTCTGAACATTCGCTGCAACCAGGGAGTTAGTAAATAGTGTTGTATTGGCTTGGATTCTATTTAGAACACCCTTGCAGACACCTGGTCTCCTCCTGCAGATAATGGGTGCATATCGAATTTATGGAATTGTTGTTTTTCAGCCTCGACATGCATATACATTAATTTTGACAATCGATCGTCTTAACGAAATTTCTAATGAAATCAATTCCCAATAAAAGCGTTTGAGTATTTACTACAAAAAAGTCATATGATAGATATATTCACTTACTAATAATTTAGTGTTCCATTCACCCGTATCCATTATCGACGCGCCAGATACGTGGCATAAATTTGCTCTCGTGGGTTTTACGTTTTTCAACGGCCAAATCATTGGTGATACCAACAATTCATTTCGCGGATCCAATTGCATTATTACTGGCTGTATATTAAATATTTCTTCAAATTTAACAAATAAAAATTCTTTCGTGTGACAACGTTTTAAATATTTCTCATTTTTTGAAAACCACCTGATTGTGAACAATTTTAAGTGTGCTCTGCTGGTCTTCTTCTCTCAATCTAAAAATCTGAGCATTCAAAGGATTAATCTTTTTGGCATGATCCCAATTATCGTTATCAGTGAAATGGTCGACCTTATTTCCTTATTAATCTGGTCGTTCTTAAAAAATCTATACATATTTGTCTGCCAATTAGGCGATGTATTTATCGCAGTTATATATTGAACGTGCTTCCAAGCCACTGGCTACTGCCGTACGTCGTGGTTTTGCTGATTGTGTCGCGAAGAATTCCTAAAAGGCATATCGCCTCTTCCGGATATTGTAACAGGATTTACGCTTGGTGATCACCATAACCGAAGTTTGTAGAGCGTGAATTTAGTCTTCCAGGCATTTCTGTGCGCACGATATGGCGCCATATCTGGTAGGATCTAACATCATAAACATCATGGTACCATGCGGTGGCAACTTGTGCAAAAACGCAGTTATCTAAGACAACCAGCGCTTGATGCGTGCCAATGTATCACCGGGCATTTCACCTGGTAGTGGTTTGAGTCTGTACAATTCTGAAAACACCTCCTGAGACCTGGCTCGAAAGTTATCTTACACTTATTTTTTTCTCTCCATACATCAGGCCGACAGGAAATTCTATTTGAATTGAAACCTATTCCTGGACAGCCACACGCACATTAGGTGCTTCTAATGAAAATACTTGCGATCGAACGGAGGCTTCAAATATTTTGTACCACAACTTTGTCATTTACACATCCAGGGATGCAAGCATATGTTTAAATTCTGATAATGGTTGGAAAAATCTTGTCGATTTGAATGAAAAATTTGGCATTTGTTTGTCTACTGCCTCTTGAGCGCCGTCACAATTGTTGTCTTCACCTATATTGGTTGGGTCATTTAGGAGGATTCCCTCGAAATTTATTATAAGGTTGTCGTCCATCCGAGAATCAATTATCCATAACTCCGCATTCAAAGTATTCATTAGTGCAAACAATATTATTACTAAGTTTTTTGAACCGCCAGAAGCCATTTTCTTCAACCCAACACAAATGCTTTATTTTTTATCAATTATTTATTGAAATTTGCTCGTATAAAGCGCGTCCATTTACTAGAACAAAATAAAAATATTTATTATTTATAATTCATTTTGCGGCTCGAAGGCTGCTTTCATCATTAAGCTGTCTACATCATCTTAATTCGTGCACTTCTACGAGGACTTACTTTTTAATTAAATTCATCACTAGAAAGGACAATTGTAAGGGACTATTGCTACAAACACCGAGTCCATTTAAACAATTATGTAAACAAGATTGGATTCGTAAAGAACAATTACCTGCCCGATGACATCTCTTATTTGCAGAAACACACCTACAAACGATGAAGATTACAGGTTCATTGAACAGAATCTTCTTGTGCTTTAAAACCAATTTTATTAAAGTTTGGAACACTACGTACAACGCTTTTCTGGTGTAGTCGCCAATTGAGACGTTATTGTATTATGTGTCCTGAAATGTGTTTACATCCAGCCTATACAGACACGCGAATTATACACGTACGACAAGTTAGATAGGATAATAATAAACAGAGCTTTTGTTACCATGTATGTATTAGGTGTTGCAAAACTAGTAACAAATTAGTTCAGTTGTTACCAGAAGGATACACTAAAGACAGCATGAACAGAAAGTATAATCTCATGCATATTCGTTTCGTGCTTACTGGATTATACTTTCTGTTCATGCTGTCTTTGGTGTATCCTTCTGGTCAAAACCGAACTAATTTGTTAGTAGGTTCGCAATACATAATACATACATGCATACATTTTAGTACTCCGCTGCAAACAATATTTAACTTTTGTTACCATATCAGATATTTGTATGCATTACGCAGAATTTCTGGGAGGTTGTTTTTAGCCACATGACACAATTTATTTCCGACACGATTCCAAATTGTCAACGATGAATAGACGCCATGTAAACGTGGCTCAGCCCAGGACAGCATTTCTGCTAGGCAATCAACCATTGAATGGACAGTACAATAAGATTTCAAAATTTAAATGAGCAGCCTAAATATCGAAAGGCCAAAATTATACTGAAAATTGCATAGGCAGGTATCTTAAAGAGAGCACGTTGCATGTCTTGCAACTTTAAAGTGAAAAGTGTACGAATATAATCAGCATTCGTTTATGAAAACAAAGAAAACGAAACAAAGTCAGAAAGAAATATCATGGATCTAACTAAACTTTCTGCTGATAAAATTAATGATAAAAGTAAAATCAAAATAGCAAAAAGAATATCTTGGTATATCGATTGATAACATACTTCAATTATCTTTAACTTTTATGAATACGTTCTGCAATTTATAAACAGAATTTTAAAAGATGGGTATATACCAATCGATATTCTAACGATAGTAGCTAAACCGTGGCCGAAGTTAAGTAAGCCAACGTGCGTCAGTGATTATAGACTAATCTCTATTATCCCCTCATTTTTTAATATAACAGAACAACTGATTTTAGGCCATTTAGAATGTATTTTGCCGGTTGATCTTGATACAAGTCAACATGTCTGTACGAAAGGTAGAACTTCAAATACAATTCTGAAAACACCTCCTGAGACTTGGCTCGGAAATTATCTAACACTTATTTTTTTATTCTCCGTACATCAGACCGACAGGCAATTTTATTTGGATTGTAACCTATTCCTGGACAGCCACGCGCATAATAGGTGCTTCTAATGAAAATACTTGCGATCGGACGGAGGCTTCAGATTTTCTGTACCACAACTTTGTCCTTTACACACCATAGAATGAAAGCATATGTTTAAATTCTGATGATGGTTGGAAAAATCCCGTTGATTTATATGAAAACATTGGCATATGTTTGCCTACTGCCTCTTGAGCGCCGTCCTAATTGTTGCCTTAAAGTTTGTATCACTGCAAATTTTATGGTTTCGGAGGATGTGCTATTGCAAAAGATTTTCCATTTTAAACAGTAGACTGGTGCCTATATGAATCCAAAAAGAACGATTCATGTATTTGGAACAAGATGTGTACATTTTGCCATATCTGCTCCTTTGATGAGGAATGTTGCGGGAAAGTAATTCCTTCTTCGAAAATTTACAAAATTTACAATCAATTGCCAAAGGGGCTTAGAGAAATGCCTCCATCTAAGATGTCTTTTTAAATTTTTATGTATTGAACTAGAAAATATCTACAATCCTATTGATGTTTCAAATTTTGGTTATGATAATACTTTCTCAAGGTTGATTAAAACACAAGGGTAATTGTGACCAGCAAAATAACTTCTTGAGATTTTTATTTCCATGTTTTGTATTATTAAAATTGAAATGTTATGCATTATATAATCATGTTAGTCTACAATATAAACAATTAATTGCTAGTCATGGTTCCCATTTTTTTCATAATGTTCCACTCGAAGTATACCTTAATTTTTTCACATTTCGATGATGAATTTATTACTCCTTACAGCCGAACTTTTTAATGTTGATATATTGTACAGTAAAACTAGTCAGATTTACTTATCTACATGAGACTAATTGCACATATTTATGTGATGTGATATCTCTTTTATATTGTTTATTTTCCAAAATTATCATCTTTTTGATGAAAATGTGTGGTTTGAATCCAAATAAAGATATTCTATTCTATATATGTATATATAAGTAAATCTCACTAGCTCTGAAATACGATATATCAACATCAGAAAATTCAGCAGTAATATCACTGCATACATTATAAAAAAGTTGATAAATTTATTATGATAAAGGAAAAAAGTCTTTTTAATTAATCTGTAACACGCGGCTCCGCATTACAACCCAAGGATGTTCAATTTTGACAAATATAGTGCTTTTTAAGGTCAAATAGTCTAACTCCGTTTTTACACTTTTTTTCTCTTTACTGTGATTTTAGAAACAATTTCTGTTAGTTTCAAGCAGTTTTAATTGAGATTTCTTGAATTGCAAATTTAATTTTAATTAATAGGGTTTTGTTTTTTTAATATACACACCCGCGCGCAATACGCAAGTAACATGCAGTCGATTTATGTGCCATGAAAATCAATCTCGGATTTACTATTGTGTTTCTTTCCATCAATCATCAGTGATTATTAACTACAATCAAAAGACTTTACGGATTTACTATTGTGTTTCTTTTCATCAATTATCAATGACAATAAACCATATTACTGTAAACTATATTACTCTAAACCTATTCGTGTCTCAGAACCCCATAGATGCCAGATCGCATGTATTCCTAAAATTTACAGTAGAATCTGATATGCTTATATTTCCATTCGCATCTCCTAAATTCAAATCTGCAATATCTTGCACTAACTTGCTAATGTCCTCAAATTTAATATCAGCATCCATATCTGTGAAGTTTAATTATTAAATCGACACTTAATGTTAGGCAAATCGGAATTTGAAACCTGCCACGCGCAAAACGCCCAAAGAAATAATCTGGAAGGAGATATACGTGAACACCAGAATTAATTAATAACCTGATCCAGAAAGTCCCTTCTATGTGTGCTTCAATAAAAACTACAAGAAAATATAATCAGATATATATTGATTAATTTGATCATTCTTTAATGAAGAAAATGTGATAATTGCAGCAGATCAAAGGAAGATACCACCAGTCTAGGACCGTGACGCTCGAAAAACTGAAAATGGCGCACAATTCAAATTCAGTATTTAAACAAAGAATGTTCTGAAATAAAAGAAAAAATTCTTTTTAAATAAAATTTGTTCCAATCAGCCAAGGTGGTTTAAATTTATCAGTTAATGTTACTTTAATTTTGGCGGACGATTTATCTTCCTCCACATTACTAAGACTTTTCGGCTTTACTATTGTGTTCATTTTCATTAATTATCAGTGACTTTAAGCTAAATTGCTAATCAGTCTCGATTTATATCATCATATACTTTCAATTATTTACATGTATTCATCAAGATTTTGACGATTGTGTTCCTGATAATTACTTGGGTATAAGACATTCAATTGTGTTGACAATATATCATTTTATTGCCGTCTAGAGCACGGTCCGTTTTGTTTAACCGTGAATTGATTCATACTTAGCTACGCCACTTGCAATAAACGTCTTTAAACGGATGAGTTTTCTTGCTTCACCCTTCGGAGAAAGTCAGGGAGTGATCATGGAACAGGTGTGGATAACAACCACTAAGAAAATGTAGGAAATCATTATTAAATAAACAGCTACCCCGCAAAAGCTACTACTTTAACTACAAACCCTCCTACAAATCGTATTTGTACAATAATTGATTATATAAATAATTAAAGATTTATCATCGACATTCACACACCTCATAATTGTAAAAATTAAGATATGGTTCGAATGTAACATAAGGCATTAATGAGAACCATGACTAGCAATTTAGTATTTGTAGTGTTGGCTACAATAATGATATAGTGCATAACATTTCAAAGTAATAATAGACAATGTGTAAATAAAATTTTTAAGAAGTTATGTTGCTTATCACAATTATCATTGTCTTTTATTCAACCACGGGAAAGAATTATCAAAATCAACATAAAAAAAGATCAGTAGGATAGTATTTTTTCAATTGATTGTGAATTTTGTAAATTTTCGCAGAAGGAATAACTTTCCCGCAACATTCCCCATCAAAGGAGGAGATATTGCAAATGTCCAGATCTAGTTCCACCTTCAGGACACTTTCTTATTGGATTCATATAGGCACAAGTCCACTGGTTCAGAGGGAAAACTTTTATGCAATAGCACATCCTTCGAAACCATATTTTTTGCAGTGATACAAACTGTTATCTAGTGGCGTATATAGTGCAGAAGAAAGGGCTAAATTGTTTCAAAACCTTTCATTTTACATCTACTATCTTATTGGAAACACTATTTTTTTAATGAATTCTAAGTACCTGCAGCATATTCTAATATTGGTCTTATCCAAACTATATATATTTTAAATTATATAGCATTCGATAAGATATTTCTGTTTATTAGTGCCAATCTGCTCTTGGCTCTGCCGACTATCTTTTCAATATGTCTCTCAGCACATACTGTACATTGACTAGTTATGCATAAACGCTTAATTTCTTTCAGAAGTTTGACCTCAAAAAATATCATAAATCCGAGTATCAGGAAAATACTGCTCGATTACCTAATTTCAAAGTGCTCATCTTTTACTGTTTATTCTAAGCCCTAGTGACATCAAACATCTTCTTAAATCATACAAATCTAATGTCACATTATTTTTGTAAAAGTCTACATTTTTCTGAAAAATTGGAAAGAATATATTTAGATCATCGACAAATTTGCAAACAAGACCGTTAAGTATCTTAGTTTTCAAGTGTGCAAAAACAATTTTAAATAAAATTGGCCCCAAACCTGATCCTTGTGGATTTACACTTGTCACTTTTTTTGATGTTGATCTCAGATCATTTACTTGAATACTCATTCTTCGATTACATAAATTGCACCTGAGTAATTGAAAAATATAGGAAAAAATATTCAATAAATTAAAGATTTTGAGATATCTATAAAGACATTTAATGCATCTAACGTTTTATCATCTAGTGTAATTACGTTTTAACATATATTTGAAATTGTCCATCTATCTTTCGTACAGCCATGTTGACTTGTATAAAATCAACCGGAAACACATTCTAAACATTCTAGTACCAATCGTTCTATTATCTTTAAAAACGAAGGGATAATAGAGATTAAACTATAAACACTGGCGCTCGTTGGCTTACTTACTTTTGGCAACCGTTTAGCTATTATTGTTAGTATATCGATTGGTAAATTCCCATTATTCAAAATTCTATTTATAAAGTTGCAGAGCGCATTCATAAAATTTAAAGGTAATTGATGCAGTTTATCAATCGAAATTCCAGGGTGATATTTATGTATTTTCATTTTATTTTTGACATTAATTTTATCAATGCATCACTGTCAATAACAAGTCCTCGTTCCTGGTCTCCCGAAGGATCAGGTAGTTCCATGAAATTGCTTTCATTCTGTGGATTACATTTGAAATTGCCAAATACTTCATCCAATTCACAGAGAAATTCATACTCAGTTTTATCCACAGGTAATTTGAGCTTTAATTTCTCCTAATATTTACTGTAATCTGTGAGTAGATTGTATCCTAGTCTAGGATTACTTTTCATTTTGGCCAAAATAATTCATTTTCATTTTTGACGCATTATCAAACAAATCCAACCTCATTTTTTAATACTATTGATAAGACTACACTTCATTATATTATCTCGTTTAATTCTTAGTTTACATAATTTCCTATCAATTCGTTTCGGTATAATATCCGTAAACGTAGATGCCTGAAATATAACAGATAATAACAATGAAACAGAAGAAACAAATTCGTCAGTGTTCATGATATAAAAACTTTCATAATCAATCAGTATGCTTAACTCTCTAAAAAGATTCCAGTTGATTCTGGAACATTGCACGTGTGCATTAAGTTTCTGTGTTTTGCTACTCAAGATGTTCCATTGTAAAATAATTTGTTTGTGATCCAATTCTTTGAAATAGTTAACAACATCATAACTGTGTGATTTCACCGTTTCAATTTCTAAGTATACATGATCTAAGCATTGCGAACCTCTAGTTGATTCATTTATAATCTGATTGAGATCATGGTTAGAAAAAAAATTGTTTATTTCACAGTCCTGTAACTTATTAAAGTCACCTACCACTACATTATAGCCATGGCAGTCAAAGATAGATTGAAAAGAATTGGTAAATATTTGATCATCAAATAAAGTAGCATACGGCGGTCTGTAAACCGCTGTTAAGATCAGATTATCAAATTGTATAGATAAGAAATCAATGATAGCATTATCATCACTAGTATGTTAAATTATCGCCTTAAATACAGATTTACTATAAATGAGTACTCCTCCACCTCTTTTATCCAGCGATCTGTCTTTTCTAAATAAATCATACAAATCTAATGTCACATTATTTTTGTAAAAGTCTACATTTTTCTGAAAAATTGGAAAGAACATATTTAGATCATCGTCAAATTTGCAATCAGGACCGTTAAGGATCTTAGTTTTCAAATGTGCAAATACAATTTTAAATAAAATTGGCCCCAAACCTGATCCTTGTGGATTTACACTTGTCACTTTTTTTGATGTTGATCTCAGATCATTTACTTGAATACTCATTCTTCGATTACATAAATTGCACCTGAGTAATTGAAAAATATAGGAAAAAATATTCAATAAATTAAAGATTTTGAGATATCTATAAAGACATTTAATGCATCTAACGTTTTATCATCTAGTGTAATTACGTTTTAACATATATTTGAAATTGTCCATCTATCTTTCTATACAGCCATGTTGACTGTATAAAATCAACTGGAAACACATTCTAAAACATTCTAGTACCAATTGTTCTATTATCTTTAAAAACGAAGGGATAAGAGATTAAACTATAAATCACTGGCGCATGTTGGCTTACTTACTTTTGGCAACGGTTTAGCTACTATCGTTAGTATATCGATTGGTAATTTCCCATTCAATTCTATTATAAAGTTGCAGAGCGCATTCATAAAATTTAAGGGTAATTGAAGCAGGTTATCAATCGAAATACCAAGGTGATCCTTTTGTTTCTTTTATTTGATTTTTAACATTAATTCTATCAATGCATCGCTGTCAATAACAAGTACTAGATTCTGGTCTCCGAAGGATGAGGTAAATCAATGAAATTGCTTTCTTTCTGTGGATTGCATATCAAATTGCCAAATACTTCATCCAATTCACAGAGAAATTCATACTCATGATGTTAGATCCTACCAGATATGGCGCAATTATCATAATCAAAATTAAAAAGATCAGCAGGATTGTATATTTTTCTAATTCAGTACATAAAAATTTAAAAGACATCATAGATGGAGGCGTTTCTCTAGGCCCCTTTGGCAATTTATTGTAAATTTTGTAAATTTTTGAGAAAGCGAGTAACTTCCCCGCAACATTTCCCACCAAAGGAGGAGAGATCGTCAAATGTCCAGATCTAGTTTCAACTTTATGAATCTATCTTAGTGGATTAATATAGGCACCAGTCCACTGGTTCAAATGGAAAACTTTTATGCAATAGCACATCCTCCGATACCATAAAGGATGCTGTGATACAAACTGTAATCTAGTGGCATATATAGTGCAGGAGATAGGACTTATTTGTTTCACAACTTTTCTTTGGACAGCTTCTATCTTATTAGACAAACCCTTTGTTAAAGGATTCCAAGTAGCAGCAGCCTATTCTAATATCGGTCTAATCCATATTATAAACATTTTATATTTTATTTCACTCGATAAAATATTTCTATTTATTAGTGCCCATCTGTTCTTGGCACTGCCTACTATCCTTTCAATATGTCTCTCAGCAGAAGCCGTACAATGAATAGTTATGCCTAAATCCTTAATTTCTTGCAGAAGTTTAATCTCAAAAACATCATTAATCTCAGCATCATGAAAATAAACATAATTAAATTCTGTTCTGTTACCTATTTTTAAAGCTCTCGTCTTTTTACTGTTTATTCTCAGCCCTAGTGTTAACAAATATCTACTTAAATCATACAAATGTAGTGTCATATTATTTTTGGAGAATTCGACATTATTTGTATCAATTGGAAAGATTATTTTCAAATCATCAGCGAATTTGCAAACTCGACCGTTAGGG
Organism: Eudiplozoon nipponicum; assembly: GCA_029291075.1. Classification (NCBI taxonomy): domain Eukaryota; kingdom Metazoa; phylum Platyhelminthes; class Monogenea; order Mazocraeidea; family Diplozoidae; genus Eudiplozoon; species Eudiplozoon nipponicum. The sequence goes on from JAQBSW010004100.1 coordinate 15,166, forward strand.
ATCTTAGTTTCCAAATGTGCAAATACAATTTTAAATAAAATTGGCCCCAAACTTTATCCCTGTGGATCTCTACTTGTTACTCTTTTCGATTTAGATATCAAATCGTTTACTTGAATACTCATTCTTCGATTATATCAATTGTATCTAAGTAATCTAAAAATATTCGGATCAATATTCAATAAATTAATCGCATTCAAAATAGCACCAAAAGATATAGAGTCAAAAGCATTTGATATATCAATAAATACAATTAATGCATCTAACTTATTCTCATCTAATGTAATTACATGTTTCCACATAGAAATCATATTAGTAGTTGTCAATCTATCTTTCGTAAAGCCATGTTGACATATATCAAAATCAACCGGCAACATACGTTCTAAATGATCTAGAATCAATCGTTCTATTATCTTCAAAAACGAAGGGAAAATAGAGATTAGTCTATAAACATTAGTGCACGTTGACATACTTACTTTTGGCAACGGTTTAGCTACAATCGTTTGAATATCGATTAGTAATTTCCCATTCTTCAAAATTCTATTAATAAAATTGCCCAGCGCATTCATAAAAGTTAAAGGTAATTGAAGTAGGTTATCAATGGATATATTGTAACACGCAGCTCCGTGTTACAAACCAACGATGTTCGATACAGTGCTCTTTAAGGTCAAATAATCTAAATCTGTTCTTATACAATATTTCTCTTAACTGTGATTTTAGGAACAATCTCTTTTAGTTTCAAGCAGTTTTAATCGATATTTCTTGAACTGCAATTTTATTTGTAATTAATAGTGTTTTTATTAAAAAACAGAACCGCGCGCGATCCGCGAGGATCACGCGGTGGACTATTGTGTCACAGTGAACTTATTTCGCTTAGTTGTAGAAGTTACGCATTGGAATTACTATTCACATTATAATAACACCATACGAACTTTAGAGAACAATGGATTAGTATAATGACATGAGTTTAAAACAGCAAGCAGTGAATTAAATATTTGTGAGTTTTTTGTCATTGAAGTCTTTAAACGGTTTACATATCCGTTTTTAGTGATAACTTTTACCATTGATTCCATCCATGTCATCATGTATTTTCAGTCGAGTTTTTATCATTGAAGTCTTTAAACGATTTACATATTCCTTTTTAGGGATAACTTTTAACCTTGATTCCATTCATGTCATCATGTATTTTCAGTCAAGTTTTTTGTCATTGAAGTCTTCATGGGGTTTACCCCTTCATTTTTAATGATAACTTTTAACGATGACTTTTTCCATGTCATGATGTGTTTTAAATCGTTGGTATAAATACAGTTCAATTCAGACATTTTAAGTGAATAATTGATTGTGAATAAAACATCTCTCTTTGTAAACATAAATCATTTCAATTTTTGTCGTCTAGATGACGGACAATTTAGTTTAACTGTGAATGGTGTTTAAGACCCATTCTTGCATTTAAATCTGTTTAATTTTTGACCTACACATGGGCAGTGTGGACTAACTATGAATTATATTTCTATTTGCAACATTTTTTCTAATATATGTATGAAACCAATTTTCGGCTTTCTCATATCAACCATCCGAAACGGATCAGAGACTGATTAGGTGCACGGGTAATAATAATGGTCACCACTGATATGTAGGACGGGTATAAAATCACGAACAAGGTAGCAACCACAAAAATGCCCCTATAATACCATGGTGATCTTTTTCTTTTATTTTTAAAATAAATTTTATCAATGCATCACTGTTGATAACAGGTCCTGGTTCCTGAAGAAACGAGAGATCAGTTAGATCAATGAAATTGCTTTCATTCTGTGGATTACATTTGAAATTGCGAAATAATTCATCCAATTCACAAAGAAATTCATACTCAGTTTTATCCACAGGTAATATGAGCTTTAATTTCTCCTTATATTTACTGTAATCTGTTAGAAGTTTGTATCCTAGTCTAGGATTACTCTTCAGTTTGGACAAAATAATTCTGTCTGATCTTTGACGGATTATCAGCAGTGATGAATAAATTCATTCGTCAATTTAATCTAACTTCATTTTTTATAACTACCGATAAGACTACATTTCATTATAATATCTCATTTAATTCTTAATTTAAATAATTTCCTATTGATTCGCCTCGGTATAATATTAATAAGCGTAGATGCCTGAAATATATCAGATAACAACTTTGAAACAGAAGAAACAAATTCGTCAGTGTTCATGATATAAAAACTTTCATAATCCACAACGGTTGTCCACAACAAATGACAGATCGCTGGATAAAAGAGGTGGAGGAGTACTCATTTATAGTAAATCTGTATTAAATGCGAAAATTTTACATACTAGTGAAGATAATGTTATCGTTGATGTTTTATCTATGCAAATCGATAATCTGATCTTAACCGCGGTTTACAGACCGCCGTATGCAACTTTATATGATGATCAAACATTTACCAATTCTTTTCAATCTATTTTTGACTGTCATGGCTATAACGTGGTGGCAGGTGATATTAATAAGTTACATGACTGTGAAATAATCAATTTTTTTCTAATCATGATTTCAAGCAGATTATAAATGAAGCAACTATAGGTTCGCAATGCTTTGATCATGTATACTTAGAAATTGAAATGGTGAAATCACACAGTTATGATGTTGTAAAATATTTAAAAGAATGGGATCACAAATAAATTATTATACAATGGAACATCTTAAGTAGCAAAACACGGAAACTTAATTTTGTAAATGCACACGTGCAATGTTCCAGAATCAACTGGAATCTTTTTAGAGATTTAAGCACACTGATTGATTATGAAAGTTTTTATATCATGAGCACTGACAAATTTGTTTCTTCTGTTTCATCGTTATTATCTGGTATATTTCAGACATCTACGTTTACGGATATTATACCGAAACGAATCAATAGGAAATTATGTAAACTAAGAATTAAACGAGATAATGTTGGGGTCTTTTGCGGGGTTGTTTTCTAGTTCGTGAATTTTATACCCGTCCTCCATATCAATGGTGGCTATTATTATTACCCGTGCGCCTAATCAGTCTCTGATCTTTTTCGGATGGTTGATGTGAGAAGGCAAAAACATCTGGTCATACGTATATTAGATATAATGTTGCAAATAGTAATATAATTCACAGTTAGTTCAAATTGAATACATGTTGGTCAGCTGCAAAAACAGATTTTATGCAAAATAGTTCTTTAACACTATTCACAGTTAAACTAAATTTTCCGTCTTCTAGACAACAAAAGTTAAAATGATTTATGTTTATGAAGAATAATGTTTTGCGCACAAGAAATTATTCTTACACAAATATCTGGATTGGAATGAACATAATCAAATGATTGAAAACACATGATAATCTGAACATAGTAAAATGATTTATGTTATAAAGAAAAATGTTCTGTATAATCCGTATAACGACTTCAATGACAAAAAAACTCACAAATATTTAGTTCAGTGTTTTATCCTCAGGTTATTATATTAATCCATTATTCTCTGAAGTTCGGATAGATAACCACAGTAAATCCAATGCGTGACTTCTGCCACTAAGCGAAAAAAGTTCACTGAGACACAATAGTCCACCGCGTGTTTTTTCCGTGTCGTGCGCGGTTCTGTTTCTTTTCTAAAATCACTATTAATTACAGATAAAATTGCAGTTCAAGAAATATCGATTAAAACTGCTTGAGACTAAAAGAGATTGTTCCTAAAATCACAGCTAAGAGAAATATTGTTTAAGGACAGAGTTAGAATATTTGACCTTAAAAAGCACAGCGTTTGTAAACATTGACCTTCGTTGGGTTGTAACACGGAGCCGCGTGTTACTATAATATAATGAACTGTAGTATTATCAAAAGTATTAAACAAATGAGGTTAGTTTTGATTGACGAACGAATTAATTCATCACTGCTGATAATCCGTCAAGGATCAGAACGAATTATTTTGGCCAAAATGAAGAGTAATCCTAGACTAGGATACAAACTCCTCACCGATTACAGTAAATATTAGGAGAAATTAAAGCTCAAATTTCCTGTGGATAAAACTGAGTATGAATTTCTCTGCGAATTGGATGAAGTATTTGGCAATTTCAAATGTAATCCACAGAATGAAAGCAATTTCATGGAACTACCTGATCCTTCGGGAGACCAGGAACCAGGACTTGTTATTGACAGTGATGCATTGATAAAATTAATATCAAAAATAAAATGAAAATACATAAATATCACCTTGGAATTTCGATTGATAAACTGCATCAATTACCTTTAAATTTTATGAATGCGCTCTGCAACTTTATAAATAGAATTTTGAAGAAAGGGAAATTACCAATCGATATACTAACGATAGTAGCTAAACCATTGCCAAAAGTAAGTAAGCCAACGTGCGCCAGTGATTATAGATTAATCTATATTATCCCTTCGTTTTTGAAGATAATAGAACGATTGATACTAGATCATTTAGAACGTATGTTGCCGGCTGATTTTGATTTATGTCAACATGGCTTTACGAAAGATAGATCGACAACTACTAATATGATTTATATGTGGAAACATGTAATTACATTAGATGAGAATAAGTTAGATGCATTAATTGTATTTATAGATATCTCAAAAGCTTTTGACTCTATATATTTTGATGCTATTTTGAATGCGATTAATTTATTGAATATTGATCCGAATATTTTTAGATTATTTAGATACTATTTATATAATCGAAGAATGAGTATTCAAGTAAACGATTTGATATCAAAATCGAAACGAGTAACGAGTGGAGTTCCACAGGGATCAAGTTTGGGGCCAATTTTATTTAAAATCGTATTTGCACATTTGGAAACTAAAATCCTTAACGGTCGAGTTTGCAAATTCGCTGATGATTTAAAAATAATCTTGCCAATTGATCCAAAAAGTGTCGAATTCTCCAAAAATAATGTGACATTAGATTTGTATGATTTAAGTAAATATTTGATAACACTAGGGCTGAGTATAAACAAATAAAAAGACGAGAGCTTTAAAAATAGGTAACAGAACAGACATTAATTATGTTTATTTTCATGATGCTGTGATTAATTATGTGTTTGAGATTAAACTTTTGCAAGAAATAAAGGATTTAGGCATAACTATTCAAAGTACAGCTTCTGCTGAGAGACAAATGGAAAGGATAATAGGCAGTGCCAAGGAAAGATGGGCACTAATAAATCGAAATATCTTAGCGAATGACATAAAACTTAGAATGTATATAATATGGATTAGACCGATACTAGAATGTAACACGCGGCTCCGTGTTACAACCCAACGAAGGTCGATTTTTACAAACGCTGTGCTCTTTAAGGTCAAATATTCTAACTCTGTCCTTAAACAATATTTCTCTTAGCTGTGATTTTAGGAACAATCTCTTTTAGTCTCAAGCAGTTTTAATCGATATTTCTTGAACTGCAATTTTATTTGTAATTAATAGTGTTGTAACGACACAAATCAATCGCCGACATATTGCGTAAATTAAATTCAAATTTATTTACGTTGCACCAATGAGAAAAAAGCAAATTGCCGTTTAACCACGTCTAACCACGTTTAACCAATAGTATGCAAGTACACATATTGCATGTTATTTAAGCACGGTAATTTACCATGCAAGTCAGTTGTGGCATTTGCCTTCTACCTGCTTCACGCGTGCGCGTTCTGTCGGTTGTCAATACGTGTGCGCTCTGTCGGCTGTCAGTATCTACTCATCTTGTTGCGGGATCCCGGAGAGACGAGCCAATTGAGTGCAGGACCTGCAGGACACCATCCACAACACGATCACAGCTCAACCACGGGAGCAACAAATCAACCAGAGTCCACCCAAGGCTCTAGGACATCTTCAACGCAGAATACTTAAAGCGAACGCATTACCCGGCCCTCTTAAGGGCCCCCATATCAGTAACTAATCTCTATTCAGAGCACCTTAACCGAGTTTGTAACGTCGTACGGCATTTACTTGAAGCCGGGGCGTTTACAATAGTGTTTTTATAAATAGACAGAACCGCGCGCGATCCGAGAGGATCACGCGGTGGACTATTGTGTCAGTGAATTTATCGGATTATTCGTTACTATGAAAATGATTGATTGTTTACTATAAAAAACATTTATGAGTTGTTTGTCATTTAAATATTTAAACAGTTTACACAAAACATTTTACTTTATGAACATAAATAATTTTACTAGGCTCATATTATCATGTATCTTTAATCGTTTGACTACTCATTACAATCTAGACATTTGTGTAAGAATAACCAATTGTATGTAAAACATTTTCTTTATAAACATAAATCACTTTACTATGTTCATATTGTCATATATTTTCAATCTTTTGACTATATTCATTCCGATCCAGACATTTGTTCTAAACATTTCACTTTATAGACATAAATAACTTTTATTTTTGCCGTCTAGAAGACGGACAATCTAGTTTAATTGTGAATGGTGTTCAGGATATAATTTTATGTTAAAATCTGTTTTTTATTGCCGACCAACACATGGTCAAATTGGACTATCTGTGAATTATATTTCTAATTGCAATATTGTGTAGAATATATGTATGACCAGATGTTTTTGCCTTCTCGCATCAACCAACCGAAAATGATCAGAGACTGATTAGACGCACGGGTAATAATAATAACCACCATTGATATGTAGTAGGGGTGCAAAATCAGGAACGAGAAAGCAACAGCAAAAAGTACCCCTACAAGAATATGCTGCCGTTACTTAAAATCCATTTAAAAAGGGTTTGTCCAATAAAATAGAAGCTGTACAATGAAAAAATGTGAAACAAATTAGTCATATCTCTTGCACTGTTTAGGCCACTAGATTACAGTTTGTATCACTGCAAACTTTATGGTTTAGAAGGATGTGCTATTGCATAAATGTTTTCCATTTGAACCAGTGGACTGGTGCCTATATGAATCCAATAAGAAAGAGTCATGAAGTTGGATTTAGATCTGGACATTTGGCAAAATCTCCTCCTTTGTTGGGATTGTTGCGAGCAAATTTTTCTCTTTTTCGAAAATCTACAAAATCTATAATCAATTGCCAAAGGGCTTAGAGAAAAGCCTCCATCTAAGATGTCTTTTAAGTTTTTATCTACTGAACTATAATAAGTCTACAATCCTGCTGATAATTTTTATCTTGATTATGATAACACTTTCTCGTGGTTGAATAGAAGACAAGGATAATCGTTATCTGAAACAGATTTTATTGAGATTTTTATTTCCAAGTTTTGTATTATTAAAATTGAAATATTATGCATTATATCATCATGTTAGTCAACAATACATACAATCAATTGCTAGTCATGGTTCTCATTTTTTTGCATAATGTTACACTCGAATTATACCTTCATTTTTCCTATTTTTGATGAAGAATCTATCACTCTTTACAGAAAAATTTCCTGAAGTTGATATATTGTACAGTACAACTAGTGAGATTTACTTATCTACATGAGACTAATTGCACATTTTTAATTGATGTGATAAATTTTTTTTTATATTGTACATTTTCCAATTTTATTATTTGATGGAACATATGTGGTTTGAATCCAAATAAAGATATTCTATTCTATTCTTTTCATTTCTATTCTAGAATAATGAGGAATTTCAAATTCGGAATTTTCAATTTCCATGTTGAGCCAAGTTTCAGATAAAATTATTAAATCGAAATAGTTACTTATTACAAAATTACACTTAACACTTCTACAGTTGGCAGAAAATAAATTATATGTACAATGCGACTTATCTTAACTATTTTCGATATTTCCTGATTCAACTTTTTTGGTTTTCTTATAGTTCTTTTGTTGGGTATCATAGCTATTGTTCTCTTTTGTCCGTTGTCCAAAATATTTATTAGTGATGCACGGTTTTTCGTGATTAAAGAGTCAATTGACACACCCTTTATGGTAGCATGTTCTAGATTAATTTATTCTTGGTTTTGATTTTTCTTTAACCTTTTTGCCGTTGATAATTTTCTTTGGCGAAACGTCTTGTTTCTGCAAATGAATATCTTGTGGAATCTAGGACACTTTCCTTTCTTCTTATTAATATCTTCAACTTGCATGTTCGGCGGCCTCTTTGACGGTTTTACCACAACCAGCCTTGGTCGTTCAGATTGCTTGCCCACCCTGTAACATTTCGCTATACCAGCCTCTGTCGTGTCTATGATCAAATCATTCAATTTATCTACATCTTTTAAGTCGGCTTTGTCATTAAGATTAAATAGTATTATCTAATCCTGTTTGCCAATTCTTTCCGAAACTTCATTGGATTATATATTCAATATTTCTTCTACTGAAGTATTGCTTTTGTTGATGTATTGTAATCTATTGTTATATCCGCTAAATAAATCCATGGCTGAACATCAACCCTTAATTTATCAATCTTCTCATTTAATGTTGATCCAACCCAACCCATGTCCTCCTTTCTAGTTTAGACATCTTATTGTTAATTGTATTGTTCTCCCATTCAGCACAATTTTCTCAAATTAGTATGCAACAATGTCGGAGCTTATTTCTAAACCAGTGCGCGTCACCAGACTCATTAGACATATTTATGCGATGTGATATCTTTTAAATTGTACATTTCAATTATATTATCTTTGTTCCTGGGTCCAAACATGCAAAGGCGTCTATCTGGTATGTTACAAATTCACATATCCGATTTTAAATTCCAGTGGAAAACTATGTGTTAATAAATGAGACCTGACAGTGTAATTGGACAATTTTTTACTGTTTAAATTTACTGGCGTGGATTTATGTTTGTTATTCTTTTGTATTTCTAGCACACACATACCAACAAGATTCCTTGTGGTCTCAACCTAAATTGTCCTAACCTATATTTTGGCGTCCATCTGCAGAGTGAAATCGTTAAACAATGTTTCACCTACCACCCACATGTCACGAGAAAGGAAAGTAGCACACTGAGTAGATCCCCCAGTGAGCCAGTTAATAAAAATCCTCAACGAGATTGCCTAGCTATCACCCACAACGGGATCTGAACGCTACAAAAGAGCACCAAACTAAGTCAACTAGAAAGGTCCTAAGTGTCTAGGAGAACTCTAGACACTGCTACACTAACTGTCCTTCTCACTTGCTGAGAACGCAATACTGCCTATTAGGGCCCCCAACAGTACTTACTCAGCCATCCTCAGCTCTTAGCTGAATTTGTAACGTCGTACGGGATTTACTTGAAGCTGGGTCGTTCACAAATTGGCGACCACGCCTGGCTGCTGAGTACTGTACTGTTTTTTTGAGTCATTAGCAAACTTTTGTTATAAATAAAATCGACTGTGTTTCTTTTTCATTTTTTGGAGTACAGTAAATTGACATTTGCGTATACGTTTTACTCTGGTTGTTAATCTCTCTAAAGTCGAGGTCTTCTGGGCAATTTTATTGGGTATATTTTTTTGAAGGAAGGTGTTCTATTCAATAATTTTTTTCCTACGTACAAAACTGTACATCTTCGTGATCTGTGAAAAACATTGACTGTATGAAAGTGTAGAAATAACTGGTGATTTCTGAAGGAAATAATTTCATCTGTGTTCTGCGCTCGTCATGGAAGATTAAACTGTGGAAGTTTCTGTTTCAACTGTGGAAGCCGATTGTGCGTCAACGTTTAGTTTAAAGTCTTTTATACATTTTCAACTTGCTTATAGATTTATGCTTTTAAGATCCCGTAAGGTTATTAGAATTTCAGGTCCAATTTTAGATATTGATGTTCCTGTTTGGGATGGAGATAGCGAACTATTCTTTAAGCGCGTATAATACGCTTTCTTCCCGTTTCCAGATTATGACAGTCATCAAAAACTGTCAAAGGATTTTGCTAAACTACCTTCTGAATTAAAGCGACGGATTTATCCGTAGCTTGAGGTCATTAGGAAACTACTCAATCTCATTTTTGGCCTACAAAATGAATTAGAATCCTTGCTGGGTCCCACAGAAACTGAACAGATAATAAATAATTACACCAATATTTCTAATCATGAGGCTAAGGTTTTTTATTCACAACCTTCCACAATCACTAAAATGATTCGCCAGACAGCTCCCTAACAATCTCCTTATAGATGACTTTTCTGAGAGATGTGAGCAAGAATTTAGTGTTTTGGAACCTATGATAAATTTGTCATCATTTTGTCCACCTCCGCAGGATGATAGGCTCTCCTCTTAAGAGAGGATAATAGCGAACATGGCTGAAGTTCTAGAAAGATTGGCCATAGGGAAATTCGAGCTAAATCACATGAACGCTCGACCAAATTTTACGCTCAAAACACATTATAACAGTAAGCGGCGATCAAGATCTCAAAACCAGTTACTATTACGCCCCCAAGAAACTGATGCTATAATCACCAGAAGTTTTTTTATTCATGTCAATTATGTCTCTGTGGTTCCGAAAAATTTCCGAATCAACGGCGCCACGAGGAAGAAATCACTTACAATCCGACATTCCTATCGACTCTTTTCGTCCACGCCGAATTTGCCACATAGATAGCCAAACGGACAATGTTAGTCGCAATCACAAGCCTACTTGTTTGCATGACCTGTCCAAACAATCCAACGAAATTCTGCATATTCTTGATTTCAGAACTGGTGAAGAATTCATCGTAGACACAGGTGCAGCAGTCTCAGTTCTCAAGGGTGATTCAATGGCCGAGATGTCGCTAGGCGTTCTACTCGTAACAGCTACAGGCGAGCCCATACCAACATATGGCTGCCGGTATCGCAAACTTAATATAGGTTTACGGCGTGAATTTACTCACAACTTCATCGTCGCCAAGGTCTCACACAATATAATAGGCCTTGATTTCCTTTTGAAATTTCGGCTCGTTGTTGATCTTACTAATCAAAAGATCATCTACACCTCCACCGGACTTGAGCAAAGTTGTTGGATATATGCCTCCGAGCGTTTGGAGTTACAGGTTATTCAGCCAACCCCAGTGCATCATTCAGCAGAGATATCAGAAGCTCTTCGAGAGAACAAGTCGTTTTTCGATCTCAGCAGGTCAGAGATTCGAGTCTCTAACACGATACAACATATCGTCACAGAAGGACAACCTATTGCACTCAAGAAGGACCACGGCTACTGCTAAACCGAAAGCTGCCCAAGAGGAATTTTCGTTATTGGAATAGAGAATCATTAAGCCATCGAAAAGTTCATGGATGTCACCACTGCACTTAGTCTCCAAATCAAACGATTCGTACAGAGCCTGCGGAGATTACCGCAAGTTTATTTCAGTCACAAAATCTGATGCATATCCAATTCCCAATATTAACACATTACTTGAAAAACTCAATGGCAGCAATTTATTCTCAGTGATTGACTTCAGACAAGCCTACCATCACATCCCGGTAGCGCAAGAGATATCTAAAAGACTGCGGTCATCACTCCATTTGGTCTTTTCGAATATCTTTACATGCCTTTTGAGCTTAAATGTGCTACACAGACATTTCAAAGATTCATGGTCAACAAACTTCGCGACGACGCCGATTATTGTATGTCATATCTTGATTACATAATGGAGTTCAGTCCAGATTTAAAATCTCATGCCAAGCATCTACGAAATGTCCGATCACGCTTATCCAGTCACGGACTGAATATTAACTGTGACAAGACGCAGATTGCAACTACATCCGTGGACTTCTTAAGGCATCGTATCCAGTCAAAAGGTATTCAAACTTTGCCGTCAAAGACGAAATCAATCAGGAATATCAAGTCACCGAAGACTGTTAGCGAGCTGCAGAAAATTTTGGGAGTCATAAACTATTATCGCAAAATCCTTCCCGTCCTTTCAAGACAACCTTATCCTTTTTGCAGGCACCTGCTGAATCAAAAAGGACTTAGCAAGAATTCCATCATTAATTGGTCATCTGAAGACCAGGAATTACTTCAACTCGCCAACAAATCGTTAGCAAATGCTACAATTCTAACGCATCCAGATTTTCATAGATCATTTCTACTCACGTCAGATGCTTCTGAATTCGCTAATGGAGCCTTTTTGGAACAAGAGATCGACGGAGTTCGGAAGCCTGTCAGTTTCTACTCGCGTACTCTTCAACCAGTAGAAACGAGGAAAGCCGCTTTCGGCCGATAACTTCTCGCCATCCACGACGCAGTGCACCATTTTATCAGCATCATTGGCAGTAGCAGATTTGTTGTTTTCACAGATCATGCACCACTAGTTAGCGCACTTCGAAACGCAACTTCATCTATCGCCAAGTACCCTGCCAGAGTGGAAAGACAGCTTTCTCGTCTAAGCGAATGACAATTTGACATCTTTCACGTCAAGGGCAAACAGAACTTCATTGCAGATGCCCTGTCCAGGCCAGACGTCTCTCTACAACCACCTTCGCCGTCGCCATTCACTGTCAACTCCGTGACACTCAGTGAACCTGCACTAACGCCAAACCTCCTGCGAACGGAACAATGCGGTGACATTCACATTCAAAGATCAATAGCCCGTCACCCAACCAAGTTCATATACCGTCTGTGGGAAGGCTTACCAATTGTTTACTTCACGGGTACGCAGCCCAACAAGCCAGTTCTGTCGACCAGCCTTCAGAAAAATGTTTTCGGCTCAATTCACTTGATTTCTCACCCAGGAAGCCAAGCGACTGTCCGACTTCTCACAGATCGTTTCTGGGGTCACAAGCTTAGGCAGAACTCTAAATAATGGGTCTCGGAGTGTGCCATTTGCCAGAAAAAGATAACAACACGGCACACTCGTACTAAGATACAACATTTCTGTACTTCTCACCTAGCCATCGTCCACATCGACGTAGTTCATCTGACAAAGGTTCAAGGTTTCAGCCACCTTCTAACTATGATTGATAGATTTACACGGTGGCCTGCGGCATTACCTCTTGGCACCATTTCTGCAGACGAAGTAACTAACGGTTTTATCTCTGCATAGATATCCAATTATGGTGTTCCCAATGAGGTCATCACTGACAGAGGCACTTGCTTCTCATCTTTGCGGTTCATAGGATGCACTTTACACCAGACGACTGCCTACCATCCCCAATCTAATGGTATGGTAGAGAGAATGCATAGGGAACTCAAAGCGGCTTTAGCATCCTCGTCCATTAATGGCAACTAGGTCGATGCACTACCTTTATTTCTGCTTGTCATGCGTTCCCGCACTCGTGAATCTATTAAAACGTCTGCGTCACGACTCTTGTAACGCATGGATCTACGCCTGACTAGACAGCTCCCGCGTCTACTACCCGCACATGATGATCCACAAGACGAAGCTACGCGCCTCCGACTTCATTTCGGTAACATGTCTGAACAGCAGCCGAGACATACGCCTGGTCCATTCTTAGTTCACACGCAGCTCAACAGCTGCAAGACAGTACTCGTTTGCAACGACACTGCTGTTGAACCACTACAACCAAAGTATCGCTGTCCTTACCCGATTTAGCTCAGACAACCTAAATACTTCATTATCATGCAAGGTGCGACACCGAAATCATTAAGCATAGACAGGTTGAAATCGTTTATCGAACCGCCTGATCCTGAGAGCATTCAACTTTCTACACATGTCTCAGGCTCCATCTGCCTACAATCTCAACCTAGCACTAGCCTGCTTTGCATAAGGCGAAACTGATATTTTATAACATAAATTTTTCGTTATTCTACGTATCAATATTTTAAACTGTACGCGCACCACTTGCGCACTATATCACTCAACGTGACCTATGAATCAACATGCTTCATTTTATTTTTCTCACACTCACTTGTCTCACGTGGTATAATCAGTGGTTCTTAGCTAACAATTGTGTAGCATTCTTGAACAGCTCTTTATTATTATGCCATCTCCGAGGCAATGTTCGAGTACATTTTTTATGCAGTTACCTTTAAGTTTTCATGTATATATTTTTACATTATAATATATGGCTCACACCTGAGCTCACACTGCCTATTTTGGTATGACCAGCTACTTAGAGCTAACGCTTTCGTGTAGCAACACTAAGTAGTTATCAGCTTCATATCATGGTACAGGCCACTTTCAATGCATATCTCAACTTCATCAGTTGCACAGAGATCACTCTACAAATATCATGACCACAACGTCGAGCACACACTAGCTCCTTTGGTCGTATACAAACACATTGACGATAATCCAGCCTGCCTAGGTTTTAATTTAAACCTGGCAACTTCAGTGGCGATCTACATCAAAATCCTCGGGCAGCGGCTCCCAAATCATACACTGCTCTATTTTGCCTCACGCGGTATGACCAGCCACTAGAGCTAACAATTTGTGTAAAAATTCCTAGTGGTTTCTTGGCATCATATCATTGTTGAAGCAAGCAACAGTCATACTTCAGCCCAGAATTTATGGTACATTATATTTTGCTTAACTTGGTTCAAACTCTGCCATGCATTTCTTATCTAGACTCGCCGAGCGGAATATTTTTTTCTTTTTTTTCAGAGAGGAAAGTGATGTAACGACACAAAGCAATTCGCCGACATATTGCGTAAATTAAATTCAATTCAATTTACGCTGCACCAATGAGAAAAAAGCAAAACTTGCCGTTAACCAATAGTGTGCAAGTAGCCAATCAAGGCTATTTAAGCACGGTGAATTTACCATGCAAGTCAGTTGTCGCGTTTGCCTTCTTCTGAACGTTTTCCCGATGTGCTGTCTGCTATCTTCACACACGCTGATTTTTGGGCTTGCTTCACACACATTGGCAATTTCAGTCACGCCAATCTTGTTGCTGTACAACTAGAGAGACGAGCCATTTACTGCAGAAATTCAACGAGTTTACTCAGCGGGATTTCAACGCCACAACAGAAGAAACCACAACCCAAGTCAACCAGAGCTGATCTCAAGTATCTAGGAGTACTTCTGGACACTGCTACAATAACTAACCCTTCTCGGCATCTGCCGGGAACACAATACCGGTCCTAATAAGGGCCCACTCTCCAAATATTACTAACTCAGCCATCCTTGGTTCCTAACTGACTTTGTAACGTCGTACGGCATTTCAGTTGGGGTCGCAACGATTCAAAGGCGTCTATTCGCTTGCTACTGTAAACTCCCTAGCTTCAAGTAAATGCCGTACGACGTTACAAACTCGGTTAAAGTGCCATAAATGAAGAGTTATGTGCTGTTAGGGGACCCTTAACAGGGCCGGTCGTGCGTTCTCCGGCAAATGCTGAGAAAGTTCCGTCAGTGTGAAGACGTCCTAGAGCCTTGGGTTGACTTGGGCTGTGGTTCCTTCTGTTGTTGCGTTGTAATCTTGATGTGGAAACTACGTTGAAGTTCTGCATTAATTGGCTCGACTAACTGGTTGTACAGCAACAAGATTGGTCTCACTGATGTTGCCAATTGTTGGTGAAGACAATCCAATAAACAGCGTAGGTGATGACAGCCGACAGCACGCACACGTAACTCAAAGCAGAAGGCAAACGCAACAGCTGAACCGCATGGTAAATTTACCGTGCTTAAATAGACATGCCATAGTAATATATGTCTACTTGCACAATTTTGGTTAACGGCAAGTTTCGCTATTTTCTCATTGGTGCAGCGTAAATCAAATTGAATATAATTAACGCAATATGTCGGCAATTTATTTGTGTCGTTACACACTTTCCTCTCTGAAAAAAAGAAAAAATATTCCTCTCTGCGAGGCTAGATAAGAAATGCATGACAGAGTTCGAACCAAGTTAAGCAAAAAAATAATGTACCATAAATGCTGGGCTTAAGTATGCTTGTTGGTTGCTTCAACAATGATATGATGCCAAGTAACCACTAGGAATTGCTACACAAATTGTTAGCTCTAGTGGCCGGTCATACCGCGTGAGGCAAAATAGAGCAGTGTAAGATTTGGGAGCCGCAGCGTGAGGATTTCGAGGTAAATCGCCACTGAAGTTGCCAGGTTTAAGTTAAAACCTAGGCAGGCTGGATCGTCGTCAATGTGTTTGTATACGACCAAAGGAGCTAGAGCGTGTGCTCGACGTTGTGGTCATGATATTTGTAGAGTGGTCTTTGTGCAATTGATGAAGTTGAGATATGCATTGAAAGTGGCCTGTACCATGATATGAAGCTGATAACTACTTAGTGTTGCTACACGAAAGCGTTAGCTCCAAGTAGCTGGTCATACCAAAATAGGCAGTGTGATGTCATGTGTGAGAAATACATTATAATGTAAAAATATATACATTAAAATCAAAGGTAACTGCATAAAAAATATGTACACGAACATTGCCTCAGAGATGGCATAATACCAAAGAACTGTTCAAAAATGCTACACAATTGTTAGCTAAGAACAGCTGGTTATGCCACGTGAGATAAATGCGAAAAATAACGTAAGGTTAAAAATTTTGATACGTAGAATAACGAAAAGTTAATGTTAAAAAATATCAATTACGCGTTATGCAAAGCAGGCTATTGAGATTGTGGGCAGACGGAGCCTGAGACGTGTGTAGAAGGTTGAACGCTCTCAGGATCAGGCGGTTCGATAAACGGTTTCAACCTGTCTATGCTTACTGATGTCGGTGTAGCGCCTTGCATAATAATGAAGTATTTGGGTTGTCTGAGCAAAATCGGGTAAGGACCGCGATACTTTGGTTGTAGTGGTGCAACAGCAGTGTCGTTGCGAACGAGTACTCTCTTGCAGCTGTGGAGCTGCGGGTGAACGAAGACTGGACGAGGCGTATGTCTCGGCTGCTGTTCAGACATGTTACCGAAATGAAGTCGAAGGCGGGTAGCTTCGTCTTGTGGGTCATCCT
The DNA here is from genome assembly GCA_029291075.1 of Eudiplozoon nipponicum. Taxonomy (NCBI): domain Eukaryota; kingdom Metazoa; phylum Platyhelminthes; class Monogenea; order Mazocraeidea; family Diplozoidae; genus Eudiplozoon; species Eudiplozoon nipponicum. Next base: position 31,919 of record JAQBSW010004100.1, read on the forward strand.
GTGCGGGTAGTAGACGTGGGAGCTGACTAGGCAGGCGTAGATCCATGCCATACAAGAGTTGTGACGCAGACGTTTTAATGGATTCACGAGTACGGGAACGCATGGCAAGCAGAACTAAAGGTAGTGCATCGACCCAGTTGCCATTAATGGACGAGGATGCTAAAGCAGCTTTGAGTTCCCTATGCATTCTCTCTACCATACCGTTAGCTTGGGGATGGTAGGCAGTCGTCTGGCGTAAGGTGCATCCCATGTACCGCAAGGTGGTTTTGAAACGATCCGATGAGAAGCAAGTGCCTCTGTCAGTGATGACCTCATTGGGAACACCATAATTGGATATCCATGCAGAGATAAAACCGTTAGTTACTTCGTTTTAACATCAATATGTAAAATTGGACCTGACATCTTAACAATCTTACGGGATCTTAAAAGCAGAAATTTATAAGCAAGATGAAAATGTATAAATAAACTTTAACGAAACGCTTACTCACAAACAGCTTCCACAGTTGAGTTTGACGAGTACGTACGGTGCCGTTTCGTACGTAGGAAAGTTAAATAGAGGCAAAGTTGGCCTTTGATGACAATGTATTATAGAATAGAATAGAATAGAATATCTTTATTTGGATTCAAACCACACATATTCCATCAAATAATAAAATTGGAAATTGTACAATATATTTAAAAAAATTATCACATCACAATAAATGTGCAATTAATATCATGTAGATAGGTATATCTCACTAGTTGTACAATACAATATATCAATATCAGAAAGTTCGACTGAAAAGAATAATATATACATTATCAAATTAGGAACAATTAATGTATAATTCGAGTGTAACATTATGCAAAAATTGAGAACCATGACTAGCAATTGATTGTATGTAATGTTAACTAATTAGAAGAAATAGTGCATAACATTTCAATTATAACAATACAAAACTTGGAAATAAAAATCTCTAGAAAATCTGTTTTCGATAACAATTATCCTTGTCTTTTATTCAACCATGAGAAAGTATTATCATAATCAAAAGAATAACAAATATCAGCAGAATTGCAGACTTTTTCAAGTTCAGTAGATAAAGTTTTAAAAGACATCTCAGATGGAGGCATTTCTCTAAGCCCCTTCGGCAATTGGTTATAAATTTTGTAGATTTTCGAGAAAGAGAATAACTTGCTCGCTACATTCCCCACCAAAGGAGGAGATATTGCCAAATGTCCAGATCTAGTTCCAACTTCATGACTCTTTCTTATCGGAGTCATATAGGCACCAGTCCACTGGTTCAAATGGAAAACTTTTATACAATAACACATCCTCCGAAACCAACCATAAAGTTTGCAGTGAGAAATTAGTTCCTTCACAAAACACGTCACAGTAACAGTTTCCAAAAAATTGAAATCTTCTGCGATTGGGTCTTTCGAGTCGTACGGTGCAGTTTTGTACGTAGGAAAATTGAATAGAGCATATAGCCAAAAAGAAAATTCCGCAGAAGTCCACGACTTTAGAGATAACACATATACCCAAAAAAATTCCCTGAAGACCAAGACTTTAAGAGAACATATATAGAAGACAAACGCGACAACTAAATTGCATGGCAAATTTGTCGTGTTTATATAGCCATGTCATAGAAATATATGTCTACTTGCACACTATTGGTTAACGGCAATTTTCAGTGTTTTTCTGATTGAGCAGAGTAAATCTAATTGAATTTAATTTACGCAATATGTCGGCAATTTATTTTTGTCGTACGTTACAAAATTAATATCCAATTTGAATTCCAGTAGAAGACTACGTGTTAATAAAATGATAGTCGACAGTATAATTGAACAATTTTTATCGTTTAATTTATTGGGAGGATTTATATGTTCGCTTTTCTTTTTGTTTTTCAGCACATTGCATCTGTAACGACATATTGCGTAAATTAAATTCAAATTTATTTACGTTGCACCAATGAGAAAAAAGAAAATTGCCGTTTAACCACGTTTAACCACGTTTAACCAATAGTATGCAAGTAGACATATTGCATGCTATTTAAGCACGGTAATTTATCATGCAAGTCAGTGGTGGCATTTGCATTCTACCTGCTTCACGCGTGTGCGTTCTGTCGGCTGTCAATACCTACGCTGGTGATTTGATAGTTTCACCAACAACTAACTACATCCGTGACTCATCTTGTTGCGGTATACCCGGAGAGACGAGCCAATTAAGTGCAGAACCTGCAGGACGCTATCCACATCGTGATTACAGCTCAACCACGGGAGCGACAACTCAACCAGAGTCCACCCAAGGCTCTAGGACATCTTCACACTCTGAAGAATTCAGGAGAACGCATTACCAGGCCCTCTTAAGGGCCCCCTATCAGTAACTAATCTCTATTCAGAGCACCTTAACCGAGTTTGTAACGTCGTACGGCATTTACTTGAAGCCGGGGCGTTTACAAAATTGGCGACCGCGCCAGGATATTGATTATTGTTCTGATTTTTTTGGTATAAATAAAATTGACTTCCTTTTTCATCTATTTGGGATAAATAGATTGACATTTGTGTTTTCTTTACCCTGATCGTGGTTTTCTGGGAATTCTGTTGGGTATATATTCGTGGATTTGTGGGTGGGGATAATTATAATACATTGTCATCAAAGGCCAACGGGGCCTCTATTTAACTTTCCTACGTACGAAACGGCACCGTACGTACTCGTCAAACTCAACTTCGGATTTTTGGAAACAGTGACTTTTTTGTTCTGCACTTATTCAACTGTGGAAGCTGTTTGTGGGTAAGCGTTTCGTTAAAGTATATTTATATATTTTCATATTGCTTATAAATTTATGCTTTTAAGATCCCGTAAGATTGTTAAAATGTCAGGTCCAATTTTAGATATTGATGTTCCTGTTTGGGATGGAGATAGTGAGCTATTTTTTATGCGCGTAGACTCCGCTTTCTCCCCGTTTCCTGATTATGACAGTCATCAAAAACTGTCGAAGGTTTTTGCTAAACTACCTTCTGAATTGCAGCGACGGATTTATCCTAAGCTTGAGGCCATTAGGAAGCTACCTAATCCCATTTTGGGCCTACAAAACGAGGTAGAATCCTTGCTTGGACCCACGGAAACTGAGCAGATAATAAACAAATATGCGCAGTTAGATATGCCAAATCTTGGCCCCATAGAAATACTGAGGGAATTACGGAAACGTTGGTATAAAACCAACATTTCTGACCATGAGGCTAAGGTTGTTTTTATTAACAATCTTCCCCAAACATTAAAACTCTTTGCCAGACAGCTCCCCAACACTCTCTCTATAGATGACTTATCTGAGAGATGTGAGTTAGAATATAGGGTTTTGGAACCCAAAGTGAATCCATCATCCTTTTCTTCACCCCCGCAAGATGATAGAATCTCCTCTTTAGAGAGAACAGTGGCGAACATGGCCAAAGTTCTAGAAGGATTGGCCATTACCAAATCCGAGATAAATCAAGTGAATGCTCGACCAAAATTCGTTTCCAAGTCAAATTATAATGGTAGGCGGCGATCGAGATCTCCGCAATCCTTTAATAAATATGCTCCAAAGAACTGGTGTTATAACCACCAGAAGTTTTTTATGCTTGCCAAGTTTGTCTTTGTCGTTCCGAAGAATTTCCGAATGAGTGTCAATTTCCACAGCTGACGGAGAGGACAACAGACCGCAGGCACAAGGGTGCATCAGCATCGGGAAACGTCTGGCGCAGGAAGTAGAAGACCGTACTTTCTGCACATCAACGGCATCAACGGCGCTACAGGGAAGAAGCCAACTACAATCCGACATCCCTGTCGACTCTTTTCGTCCACGCCGAATTTTTCACATAGAGAACCAAACAGACAATGCCGGTCGCAATCACCAGCCTACTTGTTTGCATGACCCGGCCAAACAGCCAAACGAACTTCTGCACCTTCTTGATTTCAAAACTGGCGAAGAGTACATCGTAGACACAGGTGCGGCAGTCTCAGTTCTCAAAGGTGATTCAATGGCCGAGATGTCGCTAGGCGTTCTTCTCGCAACAGCTACAGGCGAGCCCATACCAACTTATGGCTGCCAATACCGCACACTCAACATAGGTCTACGACGTGAATTTTCCCACAACTTCATCATTGCCAAGGTCTCACATAATATAATAGGCCTTGATTTCCTTCTAAAATTTCGGCTCATTGTTGATCTTGCCAATCAAAAGATCATCGACCCCTCCACCGGACTTGAACAAAGCTTTTGGACACTTGCCTCCGAGCGTTTGGAGTTACAGGTCATTCAGCCAACCCCAGTGCATCATTCAGCAGAGATATCAGCAGCTCTTCGAAAATACAAATCGCTTTTCGATCTTAACAAGTCAGAGCTACGAGTCTCCAACACGATGCATCATATCGTCACAGAAGGACAACCTATTGCACTCAAGAAGCGACCACTGGCTCCTGCTAAGCTGAAAGCTGCCCAAGAAGAATTCTCAAGGCTTTTGGAAGAGGGAATCATCAGACCATCGAAAAGTTCATGGGCGTCACCACTGCACTTAGTCTCAAAATCAAACGGATCGTACAGAGCCTGTGGAGACTACCGTAAGCTAAATTCAGTGACAAAATCTGATGCATATCCTATTCCAAATATCAACACTTTACTTGAAAAACTCAACGGCAGCAATTTCTTCTCAGTGATTGACCTCAGACAAGCGTACCATCACATACCGGTAGCACCAGAGGATATCGAGAAAACTGCAGTCATCACTCCATTTGGCCTTTTTGAATATCTTTACATGCCTTTTGGACTTAAGTGTGCTACTCAGACATTTCAAAGATTCATAGACAACATACTTCGCGACGACTCTGCTTATTGTATGTCATATCTAGATGACATTATGGTATTCAGTCCAGATCTAGAATCTCATGCGAAACATCTACGAAATGTCCTCTCACGCTTATCCAACCACGGACTCAAGATCAACTGTGACAAGACGCAGATTGCAACTTCATCCGTCGACTTCTTAGGGCATCGTATCACGGCCCAAGGTATTCAACCGTTGCCGTCAAAGACGAATTCAATCAAGAATATCAAGTCACCAAGGACTTTGAGCGATTTGCAGAAAATCCTGGGAGTACTAAACTATTATCGCAAGTTCCTTCCAGGCCTTTCAAAACAACTTTATCCTTTGTGCAGGCACCTGCGGAACCGAAAAGGACTTAGCAAGAATTCCATCATTGCTTGGTCATCCGAAGACGAGGAATTACTTCGACTTGCCATCAACTCGTTAGCAAATGCTACAATGCTAACGCATCCAGATTTCGAAAAGCCATTTCTACTCACGACAGATGCTTCTGAATTCGCTATTGGAGCCACTTTGGAACAAGAGATCGACGGAGTTCGGAAGCCTATCAGTTTCTACTCGCGTACTCTCCAACCAGTAGAAACGAGGTACGACACTTTCGGCCGAGAACTTCTCGCCATCCACGACGCAGTGCGCCATTTTATCAGCATCATTGGCAGTAGCAGATTTGTTGTTTTCACAGATCATGCACCACTAGTTAGCGCACTTCGAAACGCAACTTCATCTATCGCCAAGTACCCTGCCAGAGTGGAAAGACAGCTTTCTCGTCTAAGCGAATGGCAATTTGACGTCTTTCACGTCAAGGGCAAACAGAACTTCATTGCAGATGCCCTGTCCAGGCCAGACGTCTCTCTACAACCACCTTCGCCGTCACCATTCACTGTCAACTCCGTGGCACTCAGTGAACCTGCACTAACGCCAACTCTCCTGCGAACTGAACAACGCGGTGACATTCACATTCAAAGATCAATAGCCCGTCACCCAACCAAGTTCATATGCCGTCTGTGGGAAGGCTTACCAATTGTTTACTTCACGGGTACGCAGCCCAACAAGCCAGTTCTGCCGACCAGCCTTCAGAGAAAGGTTTTCGATTCAATTCACTCAATTTCTCACCCAGGAAGCCAAGCGACTGTCCGACTTCTTACAGATCGTTTCTGGGGTCACAGACTTAGGCAGAATGTTAAACGATGGGTCTCAGAGTGTGCAATTTGTCAGAAAAACAAGATCACACGACACACTCGTTCTAAGTTGCAACATTTTCGGTCTACTTCTCGCCTAGCCATCGTCCACATCGACATAGTTCATCTGACAAAGGTTCAAGGTTTCAGCTACCTTCTAACTATGATCGATAGATTTACACGGTGGCCTGCGGCATTACCTCTTGGCACCATTTCTGCAGACGAAGTAACTAACGGTTTTATCTCTGCATGGATATCCAATTATGGTGTTCCCAATGAGGTCATCACGGACAGAGGCACTTGCTTCTCATCTGATCGTTTCAAACCCACCTTGCGGTACATGGGATGCATCTTACGCCAGACGACTGCCTACCATCCCCAAGCTAATGGCATGGTAGAGAGAATGCATAGGGAACTCAAAGCTGCTTTAGCATCCTCGTCCATTAATGGCAACTGGGTCGATGCACTACCTTTAGTTCTGCTGGCCATGCGTTCCCGTACTCGTGAATCCATTAAAACGTCTGCGTCACAACTCTTGTATGGCATGGATCTACGCCTGCCTAGTCAGCTCCCACGTCTACTACCGGCACAAGATGACCCACAAGACGAAGCTACCCGCCTTCGACTTCATTTCGGTAACATGTCCGAACAGCAGCCGAGACACACGCCTCGTCCAGTCTTCGTTCACCCACAGCTCCACAGCTGCAAGAGAGTACTCGTTCGCAACAATAATGCTGTTGCACCACTACAACCCAAGTATCGCGGTCCTTACCCGATTTTGCTCAAACAACCAAAATACTTCATCATTATGCAAGGCGCTACACCGACATCAGTAAGCATAGACAGGTTGAAACCGTTTATCGAACCACCTGATCCTGAGAGCGTTCAACCTTCTACACACGTCTCAGGCTCCGTCTGCCCACAATCTCAATAACCTGCTTTGTATAACGCGTAATTAATTTTTTTTAAACATTAACATTAACTATAAAATTTTTTAACCTTACGTTATTTTTCGTATTTGTCTCACGTGGCATAACCAGCTGTTCTTAGCTAACAATTGTGTAGCATTTTTGAACAGTTCTTTGGTATTATGCCATCTCTGAGGCAATGGCAATGTTCGTGTACATAGTTTTATGCAGTTACCTTTGATTTTAATGTATATATTTTTACATTATAATGTATTTCTCACACATGACATTACACTGCCTATTTTGGTATGACCAGCTACTTAGAGCTAACGCTTTCGTGTAGCAACACTAAGTAGTGATCAGCTACATATCATGGTACAGGCCACTTTCAATGCATATCTCAACTTTATCAATTGCACAAAGACCACTCTACAAATGTCATGACCACAACGTCGAGCACTCTAGCTCCTTTGGTCGTATACAAACACATTGACAACGATCCAACCTGCTTAGGTTTTAACTTAAACCTGGCAAATTCAGAGGCGATTTACCTCGAAATCTTCACGCTGCGGCTCCAAAAACTTACACTGCTCTATTTTGCCTCACGTGCTATGACCGACCACTAGAGCTAACAATTTGTGTAGCAATTCCTAGTGGTTACCTGGCATCATATCATTGTTGAAGCAACCAACAAGCATATTTAAGCCCAGCACTTATGGTTCATCATATTTTTGCTTAACTTGGTTCGAACTCTGTCATGCATTTCTTATCTAGCCTCGCAGAGAGGAATATTTTTTTCTTTTTTTTCAGAGAGGAAAGTGTTGTAACGACACAAATCAATCGCCGACATATTGCGTAAATTAAATTCAAATTTATTTACGTTGCACCAATGAGAAAAAAGCGAAATTGCCGTTTAACCACGTTTAACCAATAGTGTGCAAGTAGACATATTGCATGCTATTTAAGCACGGTAATTTACCATGCAAGTCAGTTGTGGCATTTGCATTCTACCTGCTTCACGCGTGTGCGTTCTGTCGGCTGTCAATACCTACGCTGGTGATTTGATAGTTTCACCAACAACTAACTACATCCGTGACTCATCTTGTTGCGGGATACCGGAGAGACGAGCCAATTGAGTGCAGGACCTGCAGGACACTATCCACAACGCGATTACAGCTCAACCACGGGAGCGACAACTCAACCAGAGTCCACCCAAGGCTCTAGGACATCTTCAACTCTGAAGACTTCAAGAGAACGCATTACCAGGCCCTCTTAAGGGCCCCCATATCAGTAACTAATCTCTATTCAGAGCACCTTAACCGAGTTTGTAACGTCGTACGGCATTTACTTGAAGCTGGGGCGTTTACACATCCATATGGTTTCTTGTGGTCTCAGCATAAAAATTGTCCCAACCTATATTTTGGTGTCCATGTGCTGAGGGAAAATCGTTTAACCAGCTTTCCACCTATTGCCTATGTCTCGAAAAGGAAAGTATCACACTGAGTAAGGCTTTCAAGACTTTAAGACAATTGTCTCTGCAAGGTAAGTCAAATGTATCGTTTATGCTGTAGAGGCCCCTAACCTATTCGTGTCTGAGAGCCCCATAGATGCCAGATCGCTTGAAGTCCTAAAATTTACCTTAGAGTCTGATATGCTTATATTTCCATTCGCATATGCTAGATTCAAATCCGCAATATCCTGTACTAATCTACTTGTGTCCTCAAATTTAATATCGGCCTCCATGTCTGGTTAGTTTAATAATTAAATCGACACTTAATGTTAGGCAATCGGAATGCGAAAGTTGTCTCGCTTAACTTCCCGAATAAATAATCTGGAAGGAGATATACGTGAACAACAGAATTATCAAATTACCTGGTCCAGAACGTCCTTTCTATGTGTGCTTCAATAACAGAATATAAGATGTTTATAGCAGAATGTATTGTTAATATGTATCCGTTTTACTAGAGAAAAAAATGTTAAAATTGCAGCAGACCAAAAGATGATATAACGAGTCGAGGTGCGAGACACTCGAAAACTGGAAATGGCGCACAATTCAAAAGTTATGTAAACGCCCCGGCTTCAAGTAAATGCCGTACGACGTTACAAACTCGGTTAAGGTGCTCTGAATAGAGATTAGTTACTGATATGGGGGCCCTTAAGAGGGCCAGGTAATGCGTTCGCTTGAAGTCTTCAGAGTTGAAGATGTCCTAGAGCCTTGGGTGGACTCTGGTTGAGTTGTTGCTCCCGTGGTTGAGCTGTGATCGCGTTGTGGATGGTGTCCTGCAGGTCCTGCACTCAATTGGCTCGTCTCTCCGGTATCCCGCAACAAGATGAGTAGGGATTGACAACCGGTAAAGTGCAATATGCGCTGACAGCCGACAGAGCGCACACGCGTGAAGCAGGTAGAATGCAAATGCCACAACTGACTTGCATGGTAAATTACCGTGCTTAAATAGCATGCAATGTGTACTTGCATACTATTGGTTAAACGTCGTTTAACGTGGTTAAACGGCAATTTGCTTTTTTCTCATTGGTGCAACGTAAATAAATTTGAATTTAATTTACGCAATATGTCGGCGATTGATTTGTGTCGTTACAACACTTTCCTCTCTGAAAAAAAGAAAAAATATTCCTCTCTGCGAGGCTAGATAAGAAATGCATGACAGAGTTCGAACCAAGTTAAGCAAAAATATGATGAACCATAAGTGCTGGGCTTAAATATGCTTGTTGGTTGCTTCAACAATGATATGATGCCAGGTAACCACTAGGAATTGCTACACAAATTGTTAGCTCTAGTGGACGGTCATAGCACGTGAGGCAAAATAGAGCAGTGTAAGTTTTTGGAGCCGCAGCGTGAAGATTTCGAGGTAAATCGCCTCTGAATTTGCCAGGTTTAAGTTAAAAACCTAAGCAGGTTGGATCGTTGTCAATGTGTTTGTATACGACCAAAGGAGCTAGAGTGCTCGACGTTGTGGTCATGGCATTTGTAGAGTGGTCTTTGTGAAATGGATAAAGTTGAGATATGCATTGAAAGTGGCCTGTACCATGATATGAAGCTGATCACTACTTAGTGTTGCTACACGAAAGCGTTAGCTCTAAGTAGCTGGTCATACCAAAATAGGCAGTGTAATGTCATGTGTGAGAAATACATTATAATGTAAAATATATATACATTAAAATCAAAGGTAATTGCATAAAAAAATGTACACGAACATTGCCTCAGAGATGGCATAATACCAAAGAACTGTTCAAAAATGCTACACAATTGTTAGCTAAGAACAGGTGGTTATGCCACGTGAGACAAATACTAAAAATTAACGTAAAGTTTAAAAAAAATTTTATAGTTAAATGTTAATGTTTAAAAAAAATTAATTACGCGTTATACAAAGCAGGTTGAGATTGTGGGCAGACGGAGCCTGAGACGTGTGTAGAAGGTTGAACGCTCTCAGGATCAGGTGGTTCGATAAACGGTTTTAACCTGTCTATGCTTACTGATGTCGGTGTAGCGCCTTGCATAATGATGAAGTATTTTGGCTGTTTTAGTAAAATCGGGTAAGGACCGCGATACTTGGGTTGTAGTGGTGCAACAGCAGTATTGTTGCGAACGAGTACTCTCTTGCAGCTGTGGAGCTGTGGGTGAACGAAGACTGGACGAGGCGTGTGTCTCGGCTGCTGTTCGGACATGTTACCGAAATGAAGTCGAAGGCGGGTAGCTTCGTTTTGTGGGTCATCTTGTGCCGGTAGTAGACGTGGGAGCTGACTAGGCAGGCGTAGATCCATGCCATACAAGAGTTGTGACGCAGACGTTTTAATGGATTCTCGAGTACGAGAACGCATGGCCAGCAGAACTAAAGGTAGTGCATCGACCCAGTTGCCATTAATGGACGAGGATGCTAAAGCTGCTTTGAGTTCCCTATGCATTCTCTCTACCATGCCATTAGCTTGGGGATGGTAGGCAGTCGTCTGGCGTAAGATGCATCCCATGTACCGCAAGGTGGTTTTGAAACGATCAGATGAGAAACAAGTGCCTCTGTCCGTGATGACCTCATTGGGAACACCGTAATTGGATATCCATGCAGAGATAAAACCGTTAGTTACTTCGTCTGCAGAAATGGTGCCAAGAGGTAATGCCGCAGGCCACCGTGTAAATCTATCGATCATAGTTAGAAGGTAGCTGAAACCTTGAACCTTTGTCAGATGAACTATGTCGATGTGGACGATGGCTAGGCGAGAAGTAGACCGAAAATGTTGCAACCTAGAACGAGTGTGTCGTGTGATCTTGTTTTTCTGACAAATTGCACACTCTGAGACCCATCGTTTAACATTCTGCCTAAGTCTATGACCCCAGAAACGATCTGTAAGAAGTCGGACAGTCGCTTGGCTTCCTGGGTGAGAAATTGAGTGAATTGAATCGAAAACCTTCCTCTGAAGGCTGGTCGGCAGAACTGGCTTGTTGGGCTGCGTACCCGTGAAGTAAACAATTGGTAAGCCTTCCCACAGACGGCATATGAACTTGGTTGGGTGACGGGCTATTGATCTTTGAATGTGAATGTCACCGCGTTGTTCAGTTCGCAGGAGAGTTGGCGTTAGTGCAGGTTCACTGAGTGCCACGGAGTTGACAGTGAATGGTGACGGCGAAGGTGGTTGTAGAGAGACGTCTGGCCTAGACAGGGCATCTGCAATGAAGTTCTGTTTGCCCTTCACGTGAAAGACGTCAAATTGCCATTCGCTTAGACGAGAAAGCTGTCTTTCCACTCTGGCAGGGTACTTGGCGATAGATGAAGTTGCGTTTCGAAGTGCGCTAACTAGTGGTGCGTGATCTGTGAAAACAACAAATCTGCTACTGCCAATGATGCTGATAAAATGGCGCACTGCGTCGTGGATGGCGAGAAGTTCTCGGCCGAAAGTGTCGTACCTCGTTTCTACTGGTTGGAGAGTACGCGAGTAGAAACTGATAGGCTTCCGAACTCCGTCGATCTCTTGTTCCAAAGTGGCTCCAATAGCGAATTCAGAAGCATCTGTCGTGAGTAGAAATGGCTTTTCGAAATCTGGATGCGTTAGCATTGTGGCATTTGCTAACGAGTTGATGGCAAGTCGAAGTAATTCCTCGTCTTCGGATGACCAAGCAATGATGGAATTCTTGCTCAGTCCTTTTCGGTTCCGCAGGTGCCTGCACAAAGGATAAAGTTGTTTTGAAAGGCCTGGAAGAAACTTGCGATAATAGTTTAGTACTCCCAGGATTTTCTGCAAATCGCTCAAAGTCTTTGGTGACTTGATATTCTTGATTGAATTCGTCTTTGACGGCAACGGTTGAATACCTTGGGCCGTGATACGATGCCCTAAGAAGTCGACGGATGAAGTTGCAATCTGCGTCTTGTCACAGTTGATCTTGAGTCCGTGGTTGGATAAGCGCGAGAGGACATTTCGTAGATGTTTCGCATGAGATTCTAGATCTGGACTGAATACCATAATGTCATCGAGATATGACATACAATAAGCAGAGTCGTCGCGAAGTATGTTGTCTATGAATCTTTGAAATGTCTGAGTAGCACACTTAAGTCCAAAAGGCATGTAAAGGTATTCGAAAAGGCCAAATGGAGTGATGACTGCAGTTTTCTCGATATCCTCTGGTGCTACCGGGATGTGATGGTACGCTTGTCTGAGGTCAATCACTGAGAAGAAATTGCTGCCGTTGAGTTTTTCAAGTAACGTGTTGATATTTGGAATAGGATATGCATCAGATTTTGTCACTGAATTTAGCTTACGGTAGTCTCCACAGGCTCTGTACGATCCGTTTGATTTTGAGACTAAGTGCAGTGGTGACGCCCATGAACTTTTCGATGGTCTGATGATTCCCTCTTCCAAAAGCCTTGAGAATTCTTCTTGGGCAGCTTTCAGCTTAGCAGGAGCCAGTGGTCGCTTCTTGAGTGCAATAGGTTGTCCTTCTGTGACGATATGATGCATCGTGTTGGAGACTCGCAGATCGGATTTGTTAAGATCAAAAAGCGATTTGTATTTTCGAAGAGCTGCTGATATCTCTGCTGAATGATGCACTGGGGTTGGCTGAATGACCTGTAACTCCAAACGCTCGGAGGCAAGTGTCCAAAAGCTTTGTTCAAGTCCGGTGGAAGGGTCGATGATCTTTTGATTGGCAAGATCAACAATGAGCCGAAATTTTAGAAGGAAATCAAGGCCTATTATATTATGTGAGACCTTGGCAATGATGAAGTTGTGGGAAAATTCACGTCGTAGACCTATGTTGAGTGTGCGGTATTGGCAGCCATAAGTTGGTATGGGCTCGCCTGTAGCTGTTGCGAGAAGAACGCCTAGCGACATCTCGGCCATTGAATCACCTTTGAGAACTGAGACTGCCGCACCTGTGTCTACGATGTACTCTTCGCCAGTTTTGAAATCAAGAAGGTGCAGAAGTTCGTTTGGCTGTTTGGCCGGGTCATGCAAACAAGTAGGCTGGTGATTGCAACCGGCATTGTCTGTTCGGTTCTCTATGTGAAAAATTCGTCGTGGACGAAAAGAGTCGACAGGGATGTCGGATTGTAGTTGGCTTCTTCCCTGTCGCGCCGTTGATGCTGTTGATGTGCAGAAAGTACGGTCTTCTACTTCCTGCGCCAGACGTTTCCCGATGCTGATGCACCCTTGTACCTGCGGTCTGTTGTCCTTTCCGTCAGCTGTGGAAATTGACACTCATTCGGAAATTCTTCGGAACGACAAAGACAAACTTGGCAAGCATAAAAAACTTCTGGTGGTTATAACACCAGTTCTTTGGAGCATATTTATTAAATGATTGCGGAGATCTCGATCGCCGCCTACCATTATAATTTGACTTGGAAACGAATTTTGGTCGAGCATTCACATGATTTATCTCCGATTTGGTAATGGCCAATCCTTCTAGAACTTTGGCCATGTTCGCCACTGTTCTCTCTAAGGAGGAGATTCTATCATCTTGCGGAGGTGAAGAAAAGGATAATGGATTCACTTTGGGTTCCAAAACCCTATATTCTAACTCACATCTCTCAGATAAGTCATCTATAGAGAGAGTGTTGGGGAGCTGTCTGGCAAAGAGTTTTAATGTTTGGGGAAGATTGTTAATAAAAACAACCTTAGCCTCATGGTCAGAAATGTTGGTTTTATACCAACGTTTCCGTAATTCCCTCAGTATTTCTATGGGGCCAAGATTTGGCATATCTAACTGCGCATATTTGTTTATTATCTGCTCAGTTTCAGTGGGTCCAAGCAAGGATTCTACCTCGTTTTGTAGGCCAAAAATGGGATTAGGTAGCTTCCTAATGGCCTCAAGCTTAGGATAAATCCGTCGCTGCAATTCAGAAGGTAGTTTAGCAAAAACCTTTGACAGTTTTTGATGACTGTCATAATCAGGAAACGGGGAGAAAGCGGAGTCTACGCGCATAAAGAATAGCTCACTATCTCCATCCCAAACAGGAACATCAATATCTAAAATTGGACCTGACATTTTAACAATCTTACGGGATCTTAAAAGCATAAATTTATAAGCAATATGAAAATGTATATATAAATGTATAAATATATAACGAAACGCTTACCCACAAACAGCTTCCACTGTTGCTTGATATTGTCCAGTACAAAAGGAAAAAACGAACAGAGGCCCCGATGGCCTTTGATGACAATGTATTATTATTTCAACACAGAACAGCGTCACTCCTTCCAAAAATTGAAATTGTCCTGTAGGGAAGACGAACAGAGGCCCTGTTGGCCTTTAGTGCCAATGAATTATTATTTTCAACAGCAAGAATAACACACTGCTTCCAAAATTTGAAATTTTCCTTTAGGGAAGACGAACAGAGGCCTCGTTAGCCTTTGAATGCTCACACCACAAATTCACGAATATATACCCAACAAAATTTTAGAAAAGCCAGGATCAGGGTGTAAAGAAAACGCAAATGTTAGTCGATTTATCCCAAAAGGATCAGGGTGTAAAGAAAACGCGAATGTTAGTCGATTTATCCCAAATAGATTTTCACAATCACGGTAAAGAAAACACAAATGTCAATCTATTATTATATCCTCCAATACACACCACGAATATATATATATATATACCCAAAAAATTCAACAGATGACCACGATTTATCCCAAATAAATGAAAAAGGAAGTCAATTTTATTTATACCAAAAAAATCAGAACAATAATCACTATCCTGGCGCGGTCGCCAATTTTGTAAACGCCCCGGCTTCAAGTAAATGCCGTACGACGTTACAAACTCGGTTAAGGTGCTCTGAATAGAGATTAGTTGCTGATATGGGGGCCCTTAAGAGGGCCAGGTAATACGTTCGCTTGAAGTCTTCCGAAGTGAAGATGTCCTAGAGCCTTGGGTGGACTCTGGTTGAGTTTTGGCTCCCGTGGTTGAGCTGTGATCGCGTTGTGTATGGTGTCATGCAGGTCCTGCACTCAATTGGCTCGTCTCTCTGGTATCTCGCATCAAGACGAGTAGGGATTGACAACCGGTAAAGTGCAATATGCGCTGACAGCCGATCGAGCAAATACGCGAAGCAGGTAGAATGCAAATGCCACAACTGACTTGCATGGTAAATTACCGTGCTTAAATAGCATGCAATGTGTGCTTGCATACTATTGGTTAAACGTCGTTTAACGTGGTTAAACGGCAATTTGCTTTTTTCTCATTGGTGCAACGTAAATAGATTTGAATTTTATTTACGCAATATGTCACCGATTGATTTGTGTCGTTACAAAGTATTTAAACAAAGAATGATCTGGAAAATAAAAAGAAAAAATTCTTTTTAAATAAAATTCGTTACAATCAGCCATGGTGGTTTAAATTTATCAGTTAATGTTATTTTAAATTTGGCGGAGGATTTATCTTCCTCCACAATGCCAGTGAAAGTTCCAGAGGTTTTATTCAGGGTCTAACTTGTTTTAAGTGCTAAATCTAGCATCGTAATGTAACGTCTCACAACTTTGAACACAAAAGATACACAGTAAATTTGTATTTAGTGAGAAAGAAATCGACGATCTTTTGTCGTCTTGATATCTACGCGGGAATACAAACATGTTGCGAACTTAGAAAATTTTCTCAGGTCTAGGATTTTATATTTTCATCGTCATGAATGATAAGTGCTCCATCTGTTCATTAACATTTAAAAGCAACAATAACCGTCTTTTAGTTTGTGGTAATTGTTCTGTAGAAGTCCATCAAGGTATCGTCATCATAGTGCTTACTTATTTTAGGGTGTTATGGCGCAAATAAAATTCCAACTTACGGAAATTGGTTTTGCCGCAAGTGCGAATCACAAGTCAGAATGAGCAAAATCGTAAGCCTTTCGGTTAATTTATGCTTAGCGATGTGATCTCTGTCCAATTAAAGAAGGTGCATTTAAACGAAGTAATAGCCCAAGATTTGGTAAGTTTCAATAGTCAGATTTGAAATAGGTTGGGCTCATGTTGTCTGTGGATTGTATATACCAGAAGTACGCTTTGAAGATAATGCCACAATGGATTTGCTTATTCTTGATGATGTTCCAAATGAACGATTTAACAAGGCAAGACTAGTTTAATATTTTTTTACTCTTGTATCGATACAAATACAAATTATCACATGTAATCTAATTTAAAATTGCACTATTGTGATCATTTACCATTACATAAGAATAAAGAAAGCTTCATTTGATTGTGTATAGTTTTCTGCTCCGAGAGCATTTGTACAAAAGTTCAACTTTGAGGTGGAAGTTGAAATTGTTTCTATGCTTTGTTTGAACATGTGTTGCATTATTGTACATTTTGTTTGAATAAAAGCACAAAATGAGGTATATTAGATTATATCATCAACATAAATTTAGACAAATGTACGAATACAAATAATAAAAGCTTTATTTGAGCTATATAATCTCCTGCTCAAGGAACATTATACACACAAGCATTGAGATAGAAAATGAAAATCTGTTTATGCTTTGTATGGATGATTGTTGTGTTATATTACGTTTTGTGTGAACAAAATAACGCTTTAAAAAGTTGTATAAATTTGAACGTAAAAAACAGTGGTGTTTATGTTTATCGATTTTACTTGTAGATTAGCAGAGCGGCTCTTGACGCATTAACGTGTTAGACCGAGATTTTATAAATGGCATTGTCAAATTTCTATTTATAAGATATGACAATTATAAGCATTTTATTTGATTTATGCAGTTGTAAAACGGAGGACTTACTTTAACCCACTATTAAATAGTTTCAAATTTAAATTTCATTGGCACGATCTTGTTATCGTTCAAAACTTTTAAACAGCCATATTTTACTGCATAGATTGCGCTAGTTTTTTATTTTAGCCAAATGTAGGCATAATAGCTGTTATACGCATGTCCTTCTGAAGGTACTGCACTTGTTAGATGTCAGTGAGTTCTAAATTATAAAGAAATTACATAACCTGGCAGATTGGTTTCCAATGTATTGATGGGATGAGCGGAGACTTTATTTATCGTATTATGTGTTTTTGACTACGTAGAAACACCTTATGTACGGAATAGCGTATGAAAATTATAAATATTTTGCTTGATTGAAGTAGTTGCGAAGCTGAATGAATTATGTTGGTCATTTGTGCACAGCTTTCTAATTGGCCATGAAGTTTGTAGCAGCAATATTTCCTTGTTGAACATCATTGATCTTCCTATTGTGAAGAATAATTCCAGACATTACATCAAGGATTAGGACTAAAAAGAGTAGCTTTCACGAAGAAGCTGTAGAACTTGGATTTTGATCGATGTTGGCATTATTGATCATATTTTTTGTTTTTGTTTGCTCTTCGGGAAAGATAGTCTATTTCTGATTATTTTTTAAAATAGAAATCATTAGGTTATGCTATTATATTTTGTTGGTTCAAATATTGGTTTATAATTGTGACGTTTCTGGAACATTGTCAGGCTATATCAATTAAACTGTCGTATATGACACTATTGAAAGTATCTCGGTGCTTATTGCGTGTGTCACTTGATAGTTGGTTGAATAATGTGACAGGATTTGAGAATATGCACATATTTTAAAGTAAGTTATGAAATTTAGGAGGCAAATTTTAGTAGTACCCATTCTCGTTTCTCAGGAATTAAGACTTAAATGAATCTTAATTATGTAGAAGTCTAGTTATTCGCTATATTTATGCAATTTATTAAAAATTTTATTATTCGTCTTAGCCATGGCGACTGAATCTTTGCTTCAGTGAAATTAAATTTGCAGGAAAAATTAGAGAATGTGCGCCCTAGAAAGGATTCTTGGAGTCCATTTAGTTTGCTAGATGCTGTACTGCTTGCGAGAATAGTGCTTAAAAAGAAAAAGACGGGTCGGCTGTTTTTTCCATCTCAGGCTTAGGTTGAGCAAACGCTTGATTTTGATTTTCATGTCAGGAATATGCTATTTGAGGCATAATTTGTATAATTGCGCCTAGATATTCTATTTTCTTATTTGAGAAATGAACTCTGATACGTGTGGTATATCGCTTGTGAGTAATACATTAAGAAAGCTGATTTTTATGTGTTGATTTGAAGAGATAGGTGTTGGAATATGCGGTGATTTCTCTTGAGGTCTTCTTGAATAGTTTGTAATTATTGTGGTTTGATCCACATATTTGGTAATTTTACCATGTTTAATTGTGCTGTTTTTTATAAGAAATACAATGCTATAGTAAAGAGGTCCTAATTTTAAACTCTGTAGAACTGCAGATTTTATGGGCAATTGACGAGATGGCACTCCGTCTAGTGTGTCGACGGATCGTCATTGTGTGATAGGTATTTAACAATGAATTCCGTGTGTTTGTGTAAAAATTTTGGTTAACACGCTCTTTAACGGCTGCATATAGTTAAAGCTATAAGAATTCTAGAAATATTTCTGTTGAATTGTTATTTTTAGATGGAATATTGTATATTTTGTCTTGCATTGTGATTTATTATATACAACTAATTTCGATTAAATCCATGTTAATGTAGGTCTTTAGACTGAAAAAGCGGTTGAGTGTGTACACAAATTATATTTTACAGAACTTCGGTTAGTGCTGGAAAGTTAACTATTGATCTTAAAACGTTGAGCTCACTTGGAATTAGTGTGCTTTATAATAATTTAAAATTTACGTGTTGCATTTGATCTAGGACATGTTGAGACGTTAATATGCTATAATTATAAACCAATACTTTGTATGAGTTTATTGAGTGGAGATGAACGTTGACGGAGATTTTAAATGTGTTAATTTTGTGTTTATAATTGGTGGCTTGCATAGCTTTTTCTACTGTACCTCCTGAGGTATTTTTGAGCTTAAACTCGTATTGTTAAATTGTGGCTATATTAGTACTTTACTTATATATTGGTCTGTAATATACGAGTTTGTTATTTGCGTAGATATACTTCTTATTATTATATATTTTCTTCTTGATTATAGAAGATGCTTAGGGGTGTTCAGTTTCTTGCAATTTTTTCTCTATTTTGGCGCGATTTCTAAGCTCATCGTCTTTGATTGATTGATTAATTAGGAAGTAATGGCATGACAATAAATATCGTGAAAACTAGCCCATTATTGGACAGAGAAGCCACCTTTTTATGTATATATTCGCTCTGGAATGGTTATGTAATGGGATCTTGTTTCATAGGTCATGTTTCTCCAAACATTTCTATTGGCCTTAGCACAAAAGACTCAGATAAATTAAATGGTTATTTAGTTATAATAAATGAAGGATATTATTAATTTTATAATTATTATTATGCTGATTTATTTATATCTTTTAGAATAAGTTATTTTCTGAGAGTTATGTTGTTTTGGATTTGTCCATTTTATATGTATAAATAAGATTTAATAGAATTTCTGTTTACTTAGAATATAAATTTATAACACGAAGTGTTTGGAATTGTGATATAACACGTTTTACATTCTTGATATATTATTATAAAGAATTGTAAAGAATTATAATTGAATTGAATGTTCAAAATTTATTTAAAATCGCCTATCCTTCTATTTAAATTACAAGCATAATCGTAAATGAGCGTACATATGATTAATTACAAGTAGATATACTCGTTACGTATATTTTTTGTGATATAGTATATTTGAATAGTGATGAAAGATAGTATCACCAGCATAGACATATATCGACCAATTAGGACTAAGTTCACATATAAATACGAATATTATGGGCATGTTATAGAAAAGCTGCAGTCCTTAAATGGTTATCTATTGCAATGCTATATGACTGGTACTATAATCTCTCTTTCTCTCTCATATATATATATATATAAATTTTGCATAAACAGAACGTTGAACAAAGTTGCAAAGGCAAATCATCAAGTATACCGGTTTCATCTTTATTTGGAACTCCTTAAGTAGCTGGCATAATTTGCCGCGATCAGGGCTCGAATCGTGGTATATTTGCTTCCGAGTCTAGGGCTATTCACTGCGCCCCACTTGCTGCATAATGATCGCAAATTGAGTTATGTATTAATTCTTGGCTTTGGTTATCTTTTACTTCAATTAGGGGTTGTGGCATACCTGTCAGCATAAAGTTCAAACTAGCGCTTCGGAATCTGTCATTATGGGACAGACATAATGCCACCTGAATAGATGATATCGAAAGTTTATTATAGATTTTTAAATTTATATGTTTGCCAGTATATATTAAGCATGGACGAAGTTACTTACTTACTTTACTTTACTGCGGCTGACTCCTTTTGGAGGATAAGCCGGCTCCAATTTCATGGAGTTTCTTGGGAATTTGGTACAAGTGGTGTCCCCTCATCACTCGAAGTTAGAAAAGGTAATTCATCCAGTAGACCGGTTTATCCTTATTGGGGTTTGAATCGAGAGACCTTTGTCAAGCGTATTGGACATTATCCACTGCGCCGTCCCTTCCGCACACTACTTCTGATATACAGTCTTATATCACCACGTTTTTGATTGCCCTTCCTTTCATGCAAGACCTATTTGGTATCTCTTGAGACCTGCAGCTCTAACTCTCTCTCTCTCTCTTTATTTTATATATATATATATATATATATGGTATATTTTAGGTGTAGTATTGGAAGGCAATGGAAGTTATAATGTATGTATATTCCGTGATATGAGGCACAATATTGTTTAATAGAATAATACTCAGTAATAATGAGCATTTCTTCAATTAGTTCAAGCCAAAAATTATGCACTTGTTTGTGCCTATTTCATAAATTTCAATAATTGATTGCGCGGGTGGTGATAACAATTAATTAAATAAATTTTGGAAACGAGAAAAAACAATTCCATTTTCTTAAATAATTCATAAAACTTCAAATCTACTGCCAGTCGGATTTACTGGCGCGTTTCGGCCTTCCGTTCTCATCATCAGAGTACGACAAAAAGCTCATTGACCAAGGTCAAACTGTAATGCATCTATAACGTTCGGAAAATAAGAAATGCAGCTATCAACTCTAGTAATCTGCGTGCTTTGTACTTAACTTGAGGCTTCGGCTGCAGTATCTCAATTCAGTTTTGAGCACAATTTTTTCCAGTTTTTTCAACACAAGTAAACAACCATTGCCTGCGTGAATATTAAAACAGTTCCTTTAATAACGTTTACGAACTCGAGGTAAACACCAATCAAATGTTATTTATCCAGTCAAACAACACAACAAAACTATTGCCATTTGCGTGTATTAGCTCATTCTGAGCATGTGACCATCCAAAAAGCCCGGTGCTGAACTGGCCGCATGAAAATTGTCTGGTGAATATTTACAGCCTAGTACTATGTATGCGGGACTGCTAGGAGTTCGAGCTGCTTATCTTGTTGTCCATAAGTTATATATGCATTGTAGTTTGATCCACGTTAGCCGTTCTGTCGTCTTGCTTTAATGATAATCATGGACAGTATGTACGCGTCAGTACTTGTGACTGACGTTGTCTGCTATTTGTGTGATTGGTTAAAGATAATGTGATTAGTGCTGATCTAGAGTTTTTGTGTTTGGTTTAAACTATTGTTGACTTTATCGCTATTGTAATGAAGCGCGAGGCCCACACTGAAATAAAAGCAATTAGCAATACTTGTCGTTGCCATGTCTATCTTGCAGTGTCGCACTGCCGCCTTATTTTCGAAAAGCCATAATTTACGGCATTGATCTCATTTTTAATTTGTCCGCAATTATTTTATGTCATATTTCTACACATATTTGCTATCTTTGGAGCTTTGCTAATTAAGTTACTCTTGAGATTTCGTTTGATTTTTTTGTATGAAATTCTTCAAGTTAAAGTTTTAATGTTTTTTTCTTATTTTAATTTTATGAAAACGTAAATGTATAAATAATGGAATTGTTATCTGTAAGTGGTATTTGCCCACAGATGGTTGGTTTTGTGCATGAACTGCGCCCGTTTTGATCATTTCTTACGAACGTGTTTATTCATACTTTTCTCGAGCCTCTTTTTGGTTGGTTCGACGTAGGTAGCATTTCGCGTACTTTATAATGCTTATGCGACTTAGGGGTGAATGTCATTCTATGCATGTTTGGTTTCACTTAACACAACTCATATAATTTTATATCAGCTGGGCTTATGTCGTTCGAGCAATTTAACTTTACACATTTCAGTTTGTAGATCTCATCCAGAGCCGAAAATTGAGTTATTTTTTTAGGAAACAGGGTCCAGCAGACAGTTTTGCTTATTCAGCCTTAATGGAATTGGCTTTTTGGATCCAATCATGTTGGAGACCTATATTTATTTGTTCATTGCAATGTTTAGGCTATAATAACATTGTAAACATATATCAATTATGTCATAATAACTTAATTATATATATATATATATATATATATATATATATATATATATATATGCGAAAATCAAATATGAGAAATTGCTGCCACGCTTATACAATTATCTGTGATAACTGAATTTCTTATGTGCGTTGTCACATATCTTTTTTAAATTCTTCGAAGTGACACTATTCTAAAACTGAGTATATGCTTATTATGTAAATTCATACACAAAGTGAAAACAAGATCTTTCGAAAAATGGATTCCACATGAGTCTATTTTTGTAAGGCAGAAATAACGAGGCCGCACTGCTAGATTGACTATGATTTTCGCCCATTCTGGTGTTATTTTGATATTGAGAGTACATTACAGTGTATTCAGTTGACCGGCATCACGAATAATGATATCCAGCAACGAGAATAATGTCTTGGTCCTCCTGTGATTCCAGCCATCCATCTGTTTTTCATTAGCATGTAAGTATCTTTCTCAAAAGGTGCCACAATCACCGCAATTATTTCTTCAGAACAATGCACGATTGTGATATTAAATTAAAGTTCAGCCGAATGGAACTGGTCGACTCGTAAACTTGATTCATGCCTTCTTTCAATATGCATTTGATGTAATAAATCAAACTGAGCAACTATATCTATTAAATAAGTTTTTCAGACGTTAGTTCTATATTAGGTTATCTCCTAAGTATCCATAACATAATGGAGGGCTGACATTATACTTGACTTTGAATACTTGGACTTGTTCCTTAGCAAAACAGACGGATGATTGAAGCATGATTTGCCTTATTTGTCAAGGCTGCGGCAGCAACGTTATGATATCTTCAAAATTTAGCAGAGGCCGATCTGTCAGTGTCACTGGATATCCTAGTTAGATGAATTCTTTCGGCATTGCGCCAAAATCGAAAAAAAAACAGTATATGATGCGTATAACTTTACGCCGTACCGGATAGAACACTTCTTGAGAGCAATTACTGGCTCTGGTGCTCGTTTTAATCTTCGCTAACCTAGTGGCATCGTCAGCTAATTCTGGAAATGTTGCGATGATATCAGCATAGACTTCATCGGAAATAAAATTTAACAATTGTTGACCAATGACACTTTCTTGTCGAAGGACGGAGCAATCCACAATAGGTTCAGAAAGGCCGTTATTGGCGCGAATAAACGCCAATGAGTCATTGTAAAAGCATTTCATTAGTTACACAACTGTGAAAGAAATGCTATCATTAATCATGGTTCATTATGACATTCTACACGTCATCACATCGAAAGCGTCTGGATAGTCCAGAAAAGTCACGGCGGTAGGATGCCGCTACTCATGGCGCAGCTCGAGAGTGCGGCAAAGCGCATGATATCGTTTCACATATCACATTCGCGTGTATAACCTTGAGTGATTTGGGTTTTTCTCCACTAATGAATTTTTCAGTAACCAACTTTGGTGAGGCACAGAAGACATTGATAAGTGGTAGAGATTGTAGTGTCGTTTTTAAGAGATGGACGTCACGACCGTACTCTTGCATTTACGTGAGACGGATTCATCACTACAGACTGCGTCAAAGAGGTATGCAGCTCCTTCAGACTATTTATTCAACCGAGTTTCAAAAAAATCTTTGGCGAATTCGTTTATTCCGGCGACTTTGCTGTCCTTCACTAAACTGAATGTCACTGCCATTTAACCACATGTAGAAACTTAAATATCCATCTTGTAACTAGGTACGGTGGGGCACTTAATCGATATTCGCGCTGTTTATAATATGTGGCAGATTGAGGAAATTTGAGAAGTATTTGTTAGTTTGCACTTCAGAAATTTGAGGCGTCGTACCCCTTGGCAGATTGATCACTGCTAATGCGTTGGGTCTGAGATTACAGCTTAAAGAGTTTGATGCGGCGTGACGTTTTAAATCAATATCAACATAAAGCTAGTGTTGATCCTTATTTGCCGTGTGGCTGGCAACAAAATTCTTGTGTAGCTTACGTTCGAAGTTGTAGTATCTTACTCATACAGCAGATGTCGCGTTTTGATGCGGTTTTGTATGAGTAAAGATATAAAGCAAGTTCTCCTGTTTTATGATCTTAAGGCAACTCAAAATTTGCTTTGGATTTACTCAGCATTCATGATGCTGTTTTGCGCTATCAGCTGTGGCGACAAGTGGCTCGGAGGAAGCACGGATGTCGCTAAAGCTTTCAGTATATTTGCATACTTTTTCAGTGCATACGTAATTGCACTAAATAAGGACGGCCATATTATGTGGAGTTTCAATCAGACATAGTCCACCAGAATTTCATAGTTAAATGTTTTTGGAACAGAGGATAAAATTTTGTCTAACATCTTTAATATCCTTCATCGCTACGCCTTAAAGCAAGGTACCGCATGTGCTAATTAAAAATTTAGCTCACTACGACTTGTTTAAGGTTGAGAGAAGACAATGTCTGATGACTTTGTCGCAATATTTTTGATCGTTCTGCAGTTATCTGTATAGCGCAATTGTACTATTTAGAAATCATTTTCATTAGCACAATATTGGTATTGACGCTTATATGTTAACGAATCCGAGAAATGTTTTTCCAACGTAGAAATTAGAATAGGTCAAACAAGATGTTGTATCCCTCCAGACAAGTGAGGATTTTGATGCAGCACTGAATAGCAGAAGGCCGGTACTATAACTTGCTCGACCAACCTCATGTTGTGATGGAAGACGAAACTATTTAACATAAACTAAATTCAAATGGGACTCGATGCCAATTACTCAAAGCAATTCTGGTTTTTGAGACAAGCAATATGGATACAGTGCTTCTACAGTTTGAGAGCCGGAAAAGACTGACAATCTAGCAGGGCGAGAGCCAATAAATAATGCATTCCTAGGTTTAAGAGACATACAGGGACCAGCAAACTCTTGGAAATCCATCGCACATACATTGGCATGTGTTCTGGTTCAGTAAATGGAGGTAGCCTCATCTGCCACCGTGCATGTAAGCACGAATTTTATGCTTTCTGCTGTCGGAACATAGAGGTTCATCTGGTCCTGATCTGACTATAATTGAAAGTTTTCACCTAGCACCGCCTTTATTAACTCTACCAACTGAACGCGATCATATTATTAATTTCCAAGTATCGAATTATGATTCCTCGACCTGATTTCCACAATTTTAGGCTCATCTACGGGAGCCTGTTTTCGCTTATTCACTATTGAACACTAATCAGTTAAAGCGATTTTTTATAAAGTATTTCAGCAAAATCAGTATTAAATCTTTATTGGTTGTACTATTTATAATTGTATGCAGGTGGTACATTTCTATTGGAGAGGGTGATTTATATTCTGTCACATAAGGATGTTGAGCATCATTTGTCTATTAGTTTTTTCAAATTTTCCTTCTTTTCAATATACTGCT
The DNA here is from genome assembly GCA_029291075.1 of Eudiplozoon nipponicum. Taxonomy (NCBI): domain Eukaryota; kingdom Metazoa; phylum Platyhelminthes; class Monogenea; order Mazocraeidea; family Diplozoidae; genus Eudiplozoon; species Eudiplozoon nipponicum. The sequence continues at coordinate 57,995 of JAQBSW010004100.1, forward strand.
GCTCAATGACAACGAACAATATCTGCCAATAATATACGTTTAGATCGCCCGACAACGCAGTCGCCTCTTTTCCTTTTATTGAAAGCAAACAGGTCAGGAGCCATTCCTTGGTTTTCGGTGACTATGTAAGACGCTTATCATAAGTTTACTGACAGTGTTAGGAAGGTATTGCTAATGCAACTTTATGGTTGTGGAAAAATTTTGAGTAAAGAAATCTTTATTGAAAGCATTAACATAAGATTATAATGAGTGTTGTTAAATATTACGTCTTGGAATGTTAACAGCGGCATATTATGAAGTTTAGCAGAGATGACAAAATATATTGCGTAATGCTGACGCATGTTAAGTGTATTTAATTATTAAGTTTATTTGAAACAAAAATAATAATGAAGAGACTAAAATAATCTAAAATATAAATTTCATACTGAATGTAATAATAACAGATCTAAGTGGTGAAATGGTAATTAAATAACGAAGCCAGCGTTAATTTTGGTGTTATAGAAATTTTTAAAAATTTATGAACTAAAGTATGAGGGACTAAAGCGCTCCAAATAATGCTTTTATATATGTGCATATCTTGAGGATTGTTTTCCTAATGTTGCCAAATATTTATGGGGCATGGCCTTATTTGGTAATTAGTTATTAATTAAAATAGAGGAGATAATAATGTATCTACTGTCGATAGTGATTATTTAATTTTTTCCGCGCATGCGGTAGAAGTTGTAAAAAACAACCGCATAATTTTTCAATTAATATAAGTATAAAAGACGGGTGCATATGATTATAATATTGATTAAAATGAGATTTGGTGTGAGTGCAAGTAATTTTCATCTGATGTAGATTCAATAAGCAAACGAAAAATGACACAGAAGCTGTCAGCTCCACTAATAGTTTTATTAGAAGTTTCGAAAAACAAGCAGTGTTGCTCCAATCTAGTAATCATTAAAATCACTTGTTTTTTCTGTAACAGATTTTTATTTTGAACTTAAATAACACCCATTATCGAATTTTCAGGGTTATTATGAAATTGATTGCTAAACTATATAGAAATTATATATTTGAATCGATTAGCTAAACAATATACGCATTTATACATTAGAAATAATTTGCTTAGATTAAGTATAGTTCAGCTATAATTGAAAAAGTAGAACCATAGATAGTGTCATTTGAATTTATATGACAAATGTAACATTTTAGCGATAGATTTGATAATGATAGATTAGGAAATGAGGCTTATGCACTAGTTGAATGTAATAAAATTCTTTATTTTTCACTTCGTAGAAAAAAGTTCATGTCTACATAAACCTGCTGATAATTTTTTACAGCTTTTTCCATACAAATTAAATGGAAGTTGTAGTGTTATTTTGTCTATTTGTAAAGTTTATGTTACCTAATTTATAACCCAAATGTTTTTTGAAGTTACTTTTAATGGTTGATTTCACTCCTTAAATTAATGTATTTCTTCTTTGAATTTACTCACCAGTGGGATTGGACGCCTAGCGTTGCATACACTTGATTGTTTTTCATGCGACTTGGTACGAAGAATGAGTTTTAAATACTTTTAGAACATTTTACCGCTGAATATTGCTTTGAAAATCATACATCTGAGAGAACACAGTTTAATTGCGGGTCTTTAAGAAATGTACTTATGCGCAAGCATGTCATTCATAACACTTAAGAACGTGTATTTTGGTTGTGGTATTATTAAATGTCTCTACGAGATGACTTTTATAGATGAAATGCGTGAAGCGCAACGATTTGTTGTTTATTTTCAAATGCGATTTCGTTGTTGCGGCTTGACATCAATGTTATTTTTATCTGTGTCAGCATTTCAGGCAATTGCAATGCACCACTAAGCACTTTTGATTATTTAATAAATTAAATTGGCAAAATAATTTCTGAAAATTAGAATGCTAATGGGCCGCTACTGTTGAATCTGAAGCATGCAATATTTGAAATGTGAAATATGTTTGTTGCGGAGAACTAATACATATGCAAGTATGTATTAGGTGTTGGAACCTAAACCAAAGACAGCATGAACGGAAAGTATAATCTCATGCACATTCGTTTCGTGCTTACTGGCGACTCATCAGTAGGAGCCGGTATTACGCCATTTAACCACTATTTATTTGGGTGAGGAATGTGTACCGTCCTATTATCACACATTCCTCACCCAAATAAATAGTGGTTAAAGGGCGTAATATCGGCTCCTACTGATAAGTCGCCAGTAAGCACGAAACGAATCTGCATGAGATTATACTTTCCGTTCATGCCGTCTTTGGTTTATCCTTCTGGTCAAAACTGAACGAATTTGTTACTAGGTTCGCAACACCCAATACATACTTGAATATTTGAAATGTTTATTTGCCCTTAATCTTCTTTGCATCTATTAAATAGCCGCTTCGTAGATTAAGAATTCTAACCTTACTTGTAGTTTTGGCTCGGGCTCAATGTTAGATTGTGCTTAAACTTTACAGCTTATTCTTTTTGTCGCATGTAAAAAATATTTCCATTCTTATTTTGAATATGCTCTTTTTCTCCGTTTAACTATGAAGTTTTACGTTAAAAACTTGACCATCAGACATGAAGAAATTTTTTCTATTGCTTTACTGTTCTTATGCTCAGTACAAGTTTTATTTATACTATCGGGTTTTTTGACATGCTCATCTGCTAGAGGTGTTTATCTTTGCAGTTTTTATGCGATTATCGTTTTGAAGCTAGCAGCAGGACTGGATGATCTTTAGGGTGCATAATAGTGGATTAGAGTTGTCCATCTATGGGTAGCTTCTACAAGCAACCTCGAAGTTCGTTTTTAATTTGAAGGCGTAGATAATAGAGGATTGTTCTTATTTTGAGGATAAGAAAGGCTTTTTAAGACAATTTTTAAATTTAATAGGCGACTATTTAAGGCGTAGGTTCCATACAGGCAGCTTGATTCCGGGAATTGTAAATGTGTTCGCCAGTTCTCTTATATTCTTCTAATTTAAAGGATAATTTTATTTAACTAGTTAGCTGATTTGGCCTGTTGCCTTAGGCTGCTTTTGCACATCCAAGTGATTGCTAGTGGTTTTAACACTAAGCTAGATCACCATTTCGCGAAAACGCGAATGTAGGATGGAACATGACTGAAAATTGTTTTGATAACGGCACCAGTATCAACAATTTTTGGCTTTAGTCATAATGTTGTCGTGATAAACTTTTTCATAGTAAGACAGACAGAATCTTACCAAATGGGATAACGATAGAAACCATATAGATGAGAATGACCTTTTATCAGTATCAGATCGACTACATTCCAATAAGTGGGCGGTATTTGTTCTAGGATCAGAACACCATAACGCATCGATAAATCTGATCGGTCTTTTGGCCGCCAGGTGTGCTATACATTGCCGCTCATATTAATCACAATTTTCGTACATTAGAATGGATAGAAATGTGCCGTAATCCTTCATGGATGCTCTTCTTCTGCAGGAGCACCAATGACTACATCATATAACATACCAAACAACATCTCGAAGTTTGTATCACATGCTTAAACAAGCCTCGACTTTTCTTCCAATTATAAAGCCCTTAAATGTATTTACTATTTCTATGCACACCAAAATTCTTCAACGCGCGGTATATGTTGCTAATCTAGGAAGGGTTCGCAGCCTATGTCGTAAGCTATGCAAGGAATAAATTTTTTAAACACCAGTCTGTATTATTTATCACTTTGCGTCAATCTAAGTTCTTCAAAATACGATGATACCAGTTTGTTTCTTGTTGCATCTAAGTTGCTCGTTACTATTACCCAAAGAAGGATTTGAGAAGAGCAAGAGTGGCGAGCTTAGCAAATGCAGGCATGCATATAAGGAATGGGATGCATGGTCCAAATTTACGCAGTCTATCACAATATTGAGTTTGCTACCGGTATCAGTGACTTAAAATTATCGCTTTCATATAGTAAACGGTTTCTTGCGATTCTATGGAGCGAGTGGTGAGGGGACACCACTTGTACCAAATTCCCAAGAAACTCCATGAAAATTGGAGCCGGCTTATCCTCCAAAAGGAGTCAGCCGCAGTAAAGTAAAGTAAAGTAAGTATGGAGCGCAATGTGATATTGTGGGCTATGATAGATGAATGCCTTCTGGCCGCTATTTTTTAGACTATTTGAAGTATTTTAGAACGATTCATTGATCTGTATTCACATTAGTGGATACCTTTATGAACTATTTTCGATTAAGCTAAGCTTTCTTTAAGGATAGTTCATTTTTTCACCTCGTTCAACTACGCTGTAAATGCAGTTGCAGCTGAGGCTTCTGTAACATTCCCCGGAGTAGAAATCGGTGTTTGTGGCCACTTTTCTGATTTGATATACCTTAACTACACAGTTATCTTAGTAGAAAATTACGACGATCTCCAGAGTGAAATTAATTGTGCTTAGGATTTTCCTAAACGGTTTAGATTTTAATTGTATGCCATGAATAAATTCTTTCACGCTATTTTCTATCCGAAGTCTAAGGTCGTGCTGAATGACACCCAGCTAAAAGCCCCTAATGGATTCACCTACCCGGGATTCGTGGTCAAGCCGGCCAACTGGTTTCTGTCGATAATTTCCGACATGTTAGCCTTTGTGCATTTACTTTTGCAAGATTATGCTGAGAATTCTGGAATGGATAGTATGTTTACCCGAGCATCATTTCTAACGTCTTCAATTCAGTTTAAATTTAGGTCCTTCATTATGCCGCTGAATCATGTGAAATTATCAATCATATGTACCAGTGCCTCGGAAGCCTTGTTAATCAACGTTTACACTGATGTTAGCTTAAAACGTTACCAGCTATGTGCCAGAATCCACCACTGGCATGCGAAATTTACCAAAAGACCAATTCAATCAGGCTGTTTCTTGTTGTGTCATAATCGTTGGCCTTAGTGAGTGAATGCTCAATCAGTGGATTAAAGTACTGTTGAAAAAGGCCACTTGCATGTTGTACTTGTCAGGCTATCAAACTATCTCCGATGGATGACTACAACCGCGGAACTATCAGACCAGCGATCTAATGACCTATTTCTATTATTTGCGATATCGATTAAATTTTCACGCTGTACCATAACTTCACTATATATATATATTCTTATAAATAGGGAAACACAAATAACAAAGTGGATAAAGGCCATTTATTTCGTGAATACTAATCCTCTCTTATACAATCATACATATTTATACATTTTGGGTTTTCATTTGATTATGCTAGTGGTAACAAATCTGACTCGTTTTTACTGCTGTTTCTTGTTTTGACTAGTTGGTGAGTGTGTATGCGTGTTTGCATGTAAAGGTCATTCTCGCAGTATTGCGAAGTGATGTCTGATATCTTTTCATTATTGTTTTGATAGCTTGAGAATTAACCATTTGTGCGCATTGTTCACTGTTACATATAAAAGTGCTATTTTTCCCAGTATAGTTGATCGTTTCACCTCGCTGCGCAAAGTTTTCACGTGGTAACAACGCCAGTGTTGATTGCAGTGTTAAATGCTTACATTGTTTGGAGAATTCTGTCATCGTATGCGCCTCTGTTATTTCCACTTCAGTTTGTTGCCAATCCGATTGTACGTTTGTTGATTCTAGTCGAGGGCCTGTTTGTTCTCGGCTGGATACTAGTGATTGTTGTTGAATATTGTTATTCTTGGCCAGTCGATAAGGATATCATGTTGATGAAACTTTTGAATGTGAAGGTCAGGTGCTTGTTGTTTTATGTAAAGTGCTTCGTAGATAAATAATAATTTTTCGGATTTTGCTTTATGTAGAATTGTGAAATTGGTCGAATTGACAGGGTGCCCCGTTGCCAATATATGATCGGAAATAGCTGATTTTCCTGACGGTGGCAAGCCTTTGTTAATCAATTTCTGTGGCAAATGTTGCTGGATTCTGCTTATCAATTGCTTCTTCGTACGTCCGATATATGTGCTACCGCACATACATGAGAATTTGTAGACTATGAATGATTTGGAGAGAATTGGCAATTGATCTTTGGCATCCAACCTCATGATTCTCTGTGTACTAAATGTCATATTAACTTTAACACTGGGAAAGTTGTCCTTAGTTATTCTATTCAGCCGCCGTGCAATTATTGAGGCTGGTACGTCGCCTCTAAATGGTAAGTTTAGGAAAACCTGCTTGCCGGTATCCTCTCTAGTGCGAATCTGCCGTGGTCTGATGTTGACATCAATGAAACGCTCTGGGTAGTTGTTCATTAGCAAAATTTTCCTGAGGTAGCCCAGTTCTTCCTCAATCTTGTGTTCAGAGCAGATCTTCCTGATTCTGTTTGCTAGGTTGTTTACTAAGTTTCTTTTGTGGGATTTTGGCACACTACTGTTGTAGTGAATGTATTGTCCGGTGAAAGTGGATTTTCTATGTATGGCCAGTGTCAAATCTCCGTTTTCTTCTCGAGTGATTATGATGTCAAGGAAGGGAAAACTGTCGTCTTTCTCTACCTCGAGAGTGAATTTGATGTCTGGATCGACTCCATTTGTTTGTTTGAGGATTTCGGAAGGGTCTGCTGCTTCTGAGATGAACAACAAGATATCATCTACATACCTTTTAGATATATATATATATATATATATATATATATATATATATATATATATGTGTGTGTGTATGAAATGTAAAGCAGTAGATATCCGTTTTTAAATATATATTCATCCTAATGTATACAAATTTTTATGATAATTGAGTGTGATATGTGTTACACATGCACGTATAATTAAATTCCATTGCTATTTTACTGCGTAAGTAGAGAGGTGATCTTGTCACCGGACACCAGTATTCGCATTTCGGTCATTTTTCAGATCATGCCGTACCCGTACTAACCAAGGGACACTTGAGTATGTGAAAGTCAGTTGGTATATAACTACAAAAAGGGTCCAGGGGAGAAACAGAGTTAATTTGCCTTATTTGTATGTCCTATTCAAAACTCACCGCACAGACGACCTAGATCTATGTTTTTTGTATGTATGTATGTTTGCTCAATCCTGTTTGTTTATCATTATGAATAATCATTAATTAGTTTCTCATTTACCTGTATACAAATGTATGATGAAATTGTAGTTTAGAATTTAGAAGAATGCTGTTTGAGCATAAGCCGTTTTTTGTAATTACAAAGAAAAGGACGAATACACACCCAGCCTAATCGAAGGTAAAACAGATGCATACGCTGAAATGTTGATAAATCAGATCTTTGTGAAACTGTTAGTGCAAAGCTACAACCCGCGTAGTCGAAACGCGGCATTGCAAAATATGAAGCTGGCAGCCGGCGAAAATTCAAAGGATATGCGTTAGATACTGTCTTTTTCGGAAAACTAATAAAGATGCAATTGTTTATTAGGTATTGCGTACCTAGTAACTAATTGGTTCAAATGTGGCCAGAAAGATAAACCAAAGTCAGAATATACGAAAGGTATAATCTGATGTGTACATTCGATTCGTGCTCAATGGCAACTCATTAGTACAAGTCAGTATTACACCCTATACCTACTAGATATTGTATGTGTACCACAGGTACCGCGGGCATTCCTTTAAAATTCTGCTCCAAGTATTCGCCTATATTCCACACAAAATTTCATGATTTATCGGATTGTCATCATCAGCAAGCCTTCGGTGAGGCTTATATATCTTTAGGTCCCTTCAACAAGAGTCGATGAAATTAGCCACTGCGCCTAAATTATTATGAAGCTTCCGTCGACCTACTTCGCGATGATTAAACACGAACGGTTGTTTACAATATCTAATAGTAGCCTCAACATATATAATGTTGCGACATCTCTTAAGTTTGTAAAGGGTACTACAAATCACGAAGTGAATGAAGGCGGGCACTGCTTTAATACTACTGACGATTTGGAAGCAACATCAAAGCATTACAACAACTTTGATCCGAATGTGCATACAAAGCTTATTAGTAATGGTAATTCTTCCGATGAAGTACTGGCCTTTTCATTTTCTGAAACACAGTACGTCAGACACTTCCATAATATCTTGTATTTACCCTAAATTAAAGCAGTGGTGTTTGTGTAAATAGAAACTTGATTTTTCTGTGCTTAAAGTGAAAAATCAATATTGTGTTATTGTAAAGATATCCGTTCTCATAAGTGACAGCGAAGCTACTAAGGGGTTCAGTGATTCAAATGTATTTGCAGGAAATTTTTTCTGCGATGGAAAAGAGAAGAATCATCAATATGAGCAGTGTAAGAATTTAAGAACAGATGATTCACGGCTAAATAACCACCAAACAAAAAATAACAATACTGTAAATTGTGAATTACCTTGTACATTAAATCATAACTTTATTTTAAACTAACTTTCATAATAAAATTGCGCCGTAATTTAAAAACTGTTTCTAAATTTAAATTTCTAATGCTCAATAATTGTTGGACTGGAAATCCTGTTTAATAACTAAGAATAATAATTTTTAAAGTATTCATTCAAATCAAATCCTTATAAAGAAATAGAGAAGAACAACTTGAGGAAAATCTGACTTAACCTAGTTGTAAATACCTACTTAGAATCCACAAAAATGAAGGCAGTTAGACCGCTAAACACCACACACCCTAGGCAAATAAAATTCAATTTAGCACGATATCTGCAATACGATTTTGCAATTTTGACTGCATTGTTTCATGATTAAGACTAAATATCGCAGTCAACTTAACATCAAAAGGCCAGGTGAGGACTTCATTAGAAGTCTGCAGAAGAATTACTATTTCATCTCGCACAATGTTTCAAATGAAAGTCTATGAATAGATGTACGTTTTCCTGGTGGACAAAATATTTCTGTACAACATATTTTGTCTGTTGATGTATTCTATTGATTTTGCAATGATGGTATATTTAGATTTTCCTCAAAAACAAATGAAGTAAGTGCAAAATCTGGACAGGTGACAAATCGGAAGGAAAGGTCGTCTTGTTGAAGACACACGGTTCGACTAATGCAATTAAATACAGCACTGAAACATTATTTTCATGATACTAGACGAATCGGTTCGAGCCTATCTTGACTGATTGTATTTCCATTATGCTTGAAATCTGTTTTGCTCATACGAATAGTTATACGATACCATAACCTGTGACACAATTCTTTTCATTTTTTTGTATCAATTTGTAGTCATGCGTTTTCTGTGAACGAAATCAGCGCAACTCACAAGCATCAACTGGGGCTTGTCTTCAGTGCGCTTGGCGACCCTGCAAAGCCTATTTCCATGCAACCTGGTTAGTTTTTTTAAAATAATTTTACAGTCCATGTTATTACTTGCTTCTAATCCGCTAGAGGTTGTGAAATATGCTTACTGAATGTGCATTCCGGGACTTAATTTTTGTGGTGATTAAAAAAAATTATTTGCAGCATAAACATTATAGAATTTTATGACGGTTTCGTTAAAAAGTGAACACCATTGAGAAATTTTCCATTTAAAGTTTGAACTCCTGTTAGAGGCTCTGTTAATTTCGGTATACCTATGGGAATATATAAATGAGTTAAAATTTCTGCCGTCTTATAGAATTTTGTCTGTATTTTTTACGCTTTAAGATACTATTTGCAAAAAACTGTTGCACCTGTTGTGTGCTAGATGTACTCTAGTTTTGTACTTAAACCTACGCTGTAGTGATTTTAGCTAATACCAAGAAGTTTGTGCCAGAATCTTCTTGTTTGCTTGCTTGCATATTTAGAACTACAATTTTTGCACAGTTAGCTGCGTATCTGCTGATTGTTTGATAGATAAATGTAAACGCATAAATTGATTAAACATAGAAAAAATTAATATTTAATGTAGCGATGACACATAGGCACTGGGACGCATTAGGTGTTTAAGAGAGCATGAGACTGGTCCCATCGGTAAAACTCCCTCGAGATCTGGCTTTTTAGGGAACTTCTTTCCAGTCTTGCCATACCTTTTTAGGCACATTTTGTCTGGCGATAAATTAGTTACAATTCTTACTTTTTTTTAAATGTGTGGTACTGTTATCTCTCCTTCATTATTTCGACATAATTACCATAAGCGTCATCATTATATTTATTTTTCACTATCAATTGTACATTTAATTCGTTGTTATTTATTGAATGCAATGGAACATTTGTTAGTTACGTTTCTAGTTATTTTTTTAATTATAACCTACTTTCTTTTATCATTCTGGTACCAGTAAATGAAAGTCAATCTGATTTCGTTATAAAATATTTACATTAATTTGACATAAGTTTAAATTAATATCAAAATATTTTTATTGCCGTCTGTTTTGGTGTTTTATGTAGGATTTTATCTATTTTATCATCGCTAGTTTGTTAACAGTCATCATATACTGTATTTTCACACCTCCAATCTTATTAGCTTTTTCCAATTTATCATTCCATAACCAAAAGAGTATTAATTTGATTTCGTTAAGATAAGTTATTTCTTCACTTTCTTTGCGATCGTAATTTGTATTTATATTATTTCTATTGTACCATATTATCCTTTATTATTTGATCGTTTACGTGCTTAATACTCCTTCGGTTATTTGTGGAATATTGTTAGTGCATCTTTGAACCGATCTGTAGAATTCCATCTTTTTCTGCGTTTTGTTTTAATCAAGGTTTCGATCTTGATATAAACATCTGACTCATTATGTACATACATTTTTCAGTATAAACTAAGTATTTTATAATTTGGAGAAGACAATCCATCCAGTAGACCGGTTTCGTCCTTTTTGGAACCCTATCACGAACTTTCCAGAATTTGCCGCGGACAGGCCTCGAACCTAGGCATGTCTGGTTCGGAATCTGATTTTTAAACTACTGAGCCACCCTGCCGCTCACTACCCACAAATTTCAGTTATTTTCTAGCTAATGTAACTCGGTTAGTCTTTTTTCTTTTTAAGTGGAGCTCATATGGCATCCAACTAACAATCCCCAATCTTTCATTATTGAACATACACCATACTACATGGGGAAGTGGTATTGAAGGTTGCGATCTTGATATAAACTTTTTTGAATTTTTTAACTCTCATACTAGGTAAATCAAAGAATAAATTCAATGGACGATAGTGCACTGACATCTGAAAAGTAATTATGACTTTAAAATAATAAAATCAAGAATTTTTATGTTGAAAAGTAATCTCGGGAGTCATGGAAAATCTAACGCTAAAAATCAATAAAGTCGACAAAGAAGTCATAGCCCTGCCCGCAGTAGATTCTGGACGGTACGTGATGAGTTCCCAATAAGGATGAAATCGGTCTACTGGATGAATTGTCTTATCCACACTATAAAATACTTAGTTTATACTGACAAATGTATGTACATAATGGGTGCGGTGTTTGTATAAAGTTCACAACCTTGAATTAAAAGTTATTGTTATCACCGCCCGCGCAACCAATGTTCGTTTATCTGCTTTTTCCTAAATTTGATTGCGCATATTTTGTGGATAACGCTAGATGCAAATTGCAGTGGAATATTACATTTTCACGCTAGGTGAAGGAAGTTTGGCGGTGGATGCATTGAAACCGATGTCAGTTGCAAAGTATGTAAACGCCGAAGCGGAACTGTATCGGTCTTTTATGCACTCCATTGCCTCTTCATCTTTATGTTGTAAGTGAATATACACCGGTATCTTATTACCAGCACAGACATTCACAACGGGGTTCATTTGATCAATAGGTTTATACTTACCTATTAGATGTGGTGGCTAGCCGTTAGTTATAGGATTATTACGCACATAATCAAACTCAGTCTGCAAACAATCAGGCGAACAAATACGCAATATCCTATCACACAGTGTCATAACTAAGCCGTTTCTACATCGTAAAGCTCAGTAGCTGTTGAAATGAAGACGTATGCGCTGACCATATATTCTTATGGAGGACTGATCTGATCAACAAAAATAAATTAATTTTTCCACATTTTCATCATTCAGTTTTAGTGTAACTTTACTATATTTGAGGAAGACTATTTTACTTTTCATGAAACAAAGTTATGTTCGTGAGTTCCATTTGGTTGTGCGCTATCTTCTTCGTACCGCATTTTGGACATTACTCGAGGAATTCCGAATAAGGACAAAACCAGTCTACTGGATGAATTCCTTTTACTATCATATGCAATATCTAGTTTATACTGACAAATGTATACATAATGGGATTGGTTTTTATATCAAGCTCGCAACCTTGATTTAAATAATTTTTAACACCACCCGCGCAATCAATGATTGGTTAACATGAAAACATTTGTGGTCGCTGGCTGTTCGTCTGCATATACCATTATTTTTAAATATTTTTTTCTCCTATAATTTTTCTAGACACTTTAGTGTTTTAAATCATACTGCGCCTCGTTAATAAGAATGCTATTTGCATACATTAGCCTTTCTTTCATCCTTTTATTAGTCATTATTATAATAAAATTGTACAATTGAAATAACAAAAATCCAATTTTTTACTAGCCGTGCAGCATAACGCAAATACTGCCGTCACATAGTTCGTCCTTCATTTATCATCGTCATAATATGATCAAATCACGAGATAAATATAATTTCGGAACAGCGGAAATTTTGGCTGCACATTTTTTATGCATTAACTAACAAAAATCTTTTTCTTTTTCTATATATTGTTTAAAATTACTTAAATAAGCAACCGTTAATTGTGCTGTGTTGATATAAGTTACATTTTAACCAGTCGCAAACCAGCTAAGATACCATCGGTTTCATGTTATGATCGTGATGGCATAGAAATTGTATCGCAGACTTTCTGGTTATGAACAGTTTATTCGAAAATAATAGGTGTGAGAGCAACATTTAAGATTGTCTAAAATCATATATATTATGCAGTTTTTCATGGTGCTCTTACGACGATTAAGAAAAGCCGAAATGCGTTAGCATGTGTGATTGACGGTTTTATTTTATTGCGTGACTAATCAAAATTGGTTTCGATGTGTACCTTAAATCCGAAAATTAAATTTAAATAATTTTTAACTGCGTTATCATAAATTTGTAAACTTAATAACTCTAATGACTAATCGTATTTTTCACTGAATGTGTTTTTCTAATTTCGTAAACTAGATCGTAGTTAATAAATATAGTTTACAAGAATGAACAGGCTTTTGCTATGTCTTATTCGTTTTAAAACATGAATTTTTATCTGCATATGTGTACCGGAGTGTAAATATATCTCATATAGACAGAGATAAATGAATACTTGTTCTGTAAGGATGATAGATTTATTTATTTTTAGGCGTATAGTTAATGCAGTTTTCTTAATCACTACTATGTCTACACTATTCGTGCTATTTTGTAAAATCCTGTCTTATTACGACTAAATCGATTTTTTTACCTACGGATTACTTTAAGATTAAAATAAACTGGTTAATAACACTAAATCTTTTATGGATTAAGACGCATCAAGCTATACCCGTGTACTATTCAATTATACAAATGAAAGTATGTGAATGTTAATCATTTTTGCATGAGACTTATATTTTCTTAGAATTCATTCGCAACGAACTTTAGAAGTATTACTTGAGTTTTTAGTTTACTGCTGATATTTATCATTTTTTTCTGAATTACTGTTAGCACTAGATGTGTTCTATTTCTCAGTCAACTTGTTCACTATGTTACTCTTATTTATAGGCGTTAGGCAGTTTATCTAATAATATGTCTTAGATCTAAAAGAGCATTTTACTTTAGAAATTTTATGTGGTATTTTATTAATTTTCTAGCCTATAAATTGAATTGTACTATTTTTCATGTTCCTAACTTCAACTTATTTTGGATTGCAATAACTAATTAAATTACTAAGTGTGGTTCGATGTTTATCTGTTAATACACTCAGCTGTATGAAATTCTTAATTCCTCCTAATTTTGAAAACGATTTTATCTCATTTAAGTCAGCTTATCGATTCTTTAGATCAAGCTTGCGTGCTTGAGAAAGATGCAAACCCCATTTAATTTATTCATTCGCACAGCTTGGTAGAACTATCATTTGTCACACGTACTGGCGTGTTTCGATCTGCCATAGTAATCATCAGAGCTTGCCAGTATTCTGACTAACAAGGATAAAACCGCTATGCATACACAAGAAAAGCAGTTTTATGTTAGGCGCACATATATTTTAGCCATAAACTTTCTGGACAATCACGAACATTTAATTTATGTAGCTTCTTGCATTTTGAAGTTAAGCAATTGCACAATCATCTATTTTGTGGGTCATGATAATTTCTTAAATCAAGCTTGCGCAATTGAGATAAACACCAATTCTATTCTATTTATCCATTCGCACAATAAAATAGCATTAACGTGTGTTGCATGTACTGATGCCTTGCGAACTGCCATAACCATCATCATGGTTGCATGGAAATTGTGCAGCCATCATTTCCAGTCAAGTGCATTATATAGTTAAATACTTTTTGTTGCGAAGAGCTAATATATATGCAAGTATGTATTAGGTTTTGCGAACCTAATAACAAATTAGTTCAGTTGTGACCAGAAGGATAAACCAAAGGCAGCATGAACGGAAAGTATAATCTCATTCACATTCGTTTCGTGCTTACTGGCGACTCATCAGTAGGAGCCGGTATTACGCCCTTTAACCACTATATATTTGGTAGAAGAAAGTGGAATAATAGGACGGTACAATCTCCTAATTAGTTCAGTTGTGACCAGAAGGATAAACCACATTCTTCTACCAAATATATAGTGGTTAAAGGGCGTAATACCGGCTCCTACTGATGAGTCGCCAATAAGCACGAAACGAATGTGAATGAGATTATACTTTCCGTTCATGCTGCCTTTGGTTTATCCTTCTGGTCACAACTGAACTAATTTGTTACTAGGGTCGCAAAACCTAATACATAAGTGCATTATATGTAAGATTTATAATGGCGGGAGCCGCGGATCTGATTTAGCTTTTGTATACTTTGTGGTTTGGACCTCACTGGTGAGTTTTCCATCAAGCTTTGATGATTACCTGAACTGCGTTTTGACTAAAACCAGTTGTTTTGGTTATTAAAAATATTTCGACATCCATTGGCGGATGTCTTCATCAGTTCACCCATCAGCACAAGTTTTTAAGAAAAAATCTAGTGAAATTTTGATGGTGACCATGATGGGTCGAGACACGTCAGTACCTGTGACTGAATGTGGTTTAGGTGTTGTGCGGCAGGAGGAATAATGTGGTGTTGGTGTTTATCTTAAGGTCGTGAATTTAATTTAAAGATTTGTTATCTTTAGACTCGGAATTAATGATTAGTCAATAGTTGAGCGATGGCGTTTTGAAATCTCGTTTAATTGGTGGCTTAGCTCTGTGAGTATCGAGTTGATAATCTAGATCGTTTCCATATAACATGTAGAATAAACTTTAGCATGCGTTCCATTAAAATTGAATACAATCAATAGTTTAAGTATGTATTAGGTTTTGCG